>CM070690.1:327500-366867 GCA_036346265.1 Melocanna baccifera
AATTTATAAAGATTTAAAACTCTCCATTGAAAGTCAAATTGTGTTTTTGCCAAATCTAACTATAAAATTGAGTTTAAAATATTTTTATTAAGTCAAAAATCGTTCCAAAGGGTTCTCTGATTTTTTTTGGAATTTTTAAAATTTATTTGGTATTTTTTCGAGTATTTTAAAGCCTTCAAACTATTTCTGAAAACCAAAAAGGAAATAAAAATCCCAAACCCCCTGGAGCCGATAGGTGTCGCCCATCGGGCCCCCTCCCCGCCACCAGACTTAATCCGGCCGTTCGTCTCAACTTAACCCCTCCCCGCCCTTCTCTCCCCTCGTGCCGACACGTGGCGAGCATCGGGCCGACCACCTTTCGCCCGAATCGATCCCCGCCGCTCCCCGTGACTTACCGCTTCAGCCGCTTACCCCTCTCCTCCTCCCGACGCATGGCCTAATCCACGCCGTTCCCCGTTGCCGTGCTAAATTTGGTCCGCCCATAACCACTTATCCCCTCGGCCCTCGCCCGTACAGTCCCGATTTCAGCTCCGTTGTCGGATTGAATCGCAATCGCCCGCGTTCACTTACCGATTCGACCACGTTCCGACGACCCGATCTCGCCCCTTGCGCCACCTGTCGCAAATCCGAGCTGTCGCCCCTCCCTTTCTCTCCTTCCCTCTCTTGCTGACTCATGGGACCCACCGGTCAGTGCCGTTGCCGCCATTAAAACTTGAAAATCGAAACTTTAAAACCTTGGTTTCCTTCCGTTTCTTTGTCGGACCCCGGAGCAACGACTCCTGGATCCTCTGTGTAAATCGCACTAGTCCAGGATCAAGCTAGTGCACACAGTGGATAACAAAGATTCATATCATGCGCAATGACATTTATTCATTACTAAATATGGGCCTGATGGCCAAAGTTTACATCAATGGTTCATAAACCAAACTTAAATATAAGCAGCGGAAGAAAACCAAGGAAGCAGCAGCCCATCCTGCCTGCCCACAGGTGAATGACTGTAAGACGCGGCCTAGTCATCACCATCCTCACCGAAGTTGTTGACGTCACCCTCTGGCAACAGATTTTAGCAAGGTGAGCACATAAAGTACTCCCAAGGTAAGCACATAAAGTACTTACGCAAGTTACACCAGGAGTTTTAACAGAGTGAATGCATGCATAGGGATAACAAAGGAAGGCTTAATAAGGTTATTTGTGCGAAAACAGTATTGAATTTAAATACAATAGCATAAGTGCAAAAGCTGAATTGTTAATACAGTAGATAGAAATAATAATTTAACAAAATAATATCGTTAGTGCAGGCTCCGACCAAACACTAACCTAGTCACAGGTATCCCATCTGGTCCATCTTTTCAAAAGTTTTCACATGGATTCCATCTATCCATATGCTTTTCAAAATCTCTTATGGATTCATTTTGTTAGTGCATGCTCCGACCATATACCAACTTATGCACAGGTATCCCACCTGGTCATGGATTCCATCCATCTATCCATAAGCTTTTTAAAATAATCATTTTAAAAACCAAAGTCTAATCCATGAAAAACTTTACCCAGCTTGCCCATAACCGTGGGCACGGCTATCTAGGATAGATTATACACTCTGCAGAGGTTGTACAGCTTTACCAACAAGACACGATCATCCCACATTGCCACTAGATTAACACACTTCCTTTGGTGTGCGGCGAGGAGATCATGACAAGGCCGTTACAATGATCCATAGCCAAAACAGTCACGCCGCCACTAAGGTTTCACCACAACTCGAATCCACGAGTTGGAGCCCCCTCTTGTGCCATGTGAGACTTCCCACAGCCTACGCCGCGCTCACATTCAGCCTATAGCGAGACTATACTTGGAACTTCACAAATTACTTAGCCAGGTCCGTCCCATACTGGACTTGTGGTAGTGCGATGTGGCTTTGCTTGATAGCTCACGAGACCGGTCCTTAACTTGACTTAGGCTCAATCCACATACCCCCTTGTGCCTGACAATCAACCAGGTGTCACCAAACACGAGGCATGCCAGCACCCACCACCTAACCATTCGCATAGATCCAAACCAAGTTTTTATATTTTTCTTTGAAACATTCATATTCATTCTTGATTCACCGAAGTCAAGAATAGATTTTAGGAACTTATCATTTTCTAGTGAAACAAATATTCCCACTTAAATCATTCTAAGCATGGCTAAGCAATTCTATAAAATTTCTAGTCAATACTATTGTACTAACTAGGTTTTCATCTAAGGTGACAAGGCATAAGTAAGTTCAATGTCAAATTTGGTCATACACAAAGGATTTGGGTATAACTAGAATTTAAATCAAATTTAAATTAGATTTGAATAAAAGTACGCATGCATAATAATTTTAAAAACAACATAAATAATTTAAATTACTAGGAGCAACATGATCAAAGGTGTAACTTGCCTTTCTTTGAAGTTTGCCGAGGTTCGCTGAAGTTATACTCTCCGAAATAGTCGTAGTCAACACGCGAAAAGTAAGAACAAACTAAACTCAAATAAAATCCAAATAAAATCCAAATTTTATAAAATAAATGCCGGGAGATAGAATATGAATTTTGGAATTTGAATTGGTCCAAAAGGGCGAAGGAGGACGACTTCTGGAAGTTTGAATTCCAAAGAAATGAATAAAAGGAATTATTGGAATTCTTTTCTTTATGAAGGAAAAGTGGTTGGAAGCTACAATATTTGTGTAGGGTCGAAGTCATGATCGAAGGTGTAGTCGAAGACATGGTCAAGACCATAGTCGAATTAATGGTTGAAGATGCGGAGGTCTAAGCCGAAGACAAAGACTCCAAGTACGGGTGCAGTCGAATTCGAAGATTAAGATTCGGTCGACGACTTACTCGAAATTGTATAGTGGTCGAAGAACACTATAACAGTCGAGAACAAATGGTAATCGGAGTCGAGTGGTCGGGACAATAATGAACGCCGGTGGTGGAAAGCGAAGGTACTCAGAGTCGGCTACGACTTCGACTACCAAGTATTCTTTCAACTACTCCTCGCTGAAAAAGCGAAGGTACTCGGAGACTTAGAGCGAAGAGTGACAGTGGTCGGAAGCGACTATGATCGGAGGTAGACGGAGATGATAGTGGTTGGGAGTGACTGTAGTCGGAAAAACAATTATGGTCAAAAGGATTGGAGTTTATGCAGAGTAATCGAAAGAATCGGACGGGTTGGAGAGGTCGGACGGCTTCGAGTGGACGGAGAGATCGAAGGGTTCAGAGAGGTCGGAGGGTTCAGAGGTTAAAACGGTCCAACAGCCATGGTCGGTTCGAAGACGGGGGTCGAAGTCGAATGCTCCGAGATTGAAGACTGAAGTCTAAGTCTTCGAGGTCGAAGGTCAAAGGCTAGAGTCGAAGTCTCCGAAGGTCAAAGTCTCTGGGGATGAAGATCAAAGTCGAAGTTGAAGGCTCCGAGTAGTCGGAGTCTAGGAAGCCTCCGAACAGCGGAGTCTAAAGTGCCTCTGGATGGCGGAGTCTAAGAGCCTCCGGATGGTAGAGTCTAACGAGCCTCCGGATAGCGGGGTCTTAGAATCGGATGGCTGGGAGAAGTCGGACGGCTTCGCGTGATAAGATCCGAGTGATCCAATGGCGGTGAAGACCGGTGAGATGTACAAAAGAGGGAGAAGAGTATAAGTCCCGATTTACTTTGGCGCACGGTTCGGGCTGCACAAAGTTGGCTGGCGGCGAGGGTGTAGCGAAGGCAAGACACGATTATCGACGGCGGAGACTCTCCGACGACAGCTTGCTCAGAGAAGGGGCGTCGAAGGTTCGCGCGGGCCTGAGGAAGGTTATTGGCGGCGGGGTACTCCAGTCCTATTTTGGCTCAGGAAAAAGGGTGAAGGAGGTGCGCGTGGTCCCGTCGAAGATTTGGTAGTGGTGGCGTCGGTGTCGGCGAAAGAGACACTCCGGCGGGGGAAATTGCTTGGCGGAGGGGTGGCGAGGTGAAGAAAAGAGAGAGGGGATTGCGAGGAGTGCATTGGTGCTCTCGTGCAATACCAGAAGTATAACGAAGGTGGTCGGTGGCGAGTTGGAGCGATGGCGTAACTCGGGCGGCGGTGGCGGCAGTATTCCAGCGGTGAGGAGACTCAACCAAGGACGGTCGAGAAAATTCAAAAATTATGAAATATATACTGAAAAATAGATTATGAATTTAGATGAATTTAGAAACTTGAATCACCTGATTCGGAGTTCGGACGGAGGAGAACGAGCGATTGGAAGATTGTCGAATCAGAAAATTCTAGAAAAAGAAAAATCAGGAAGGAATATTCCCGCGTGAACAGTATCGGACAGCAGCGTTGTTCACTGTTTTTGGCCGTGGCGCTGGTGAGAAAAGGCATAGGAGGTGAAGCTAATGGGTTGCTAATGACCCGAGGCACATGTAGGAAGTGACGGCACGTCAAACGGAGCACAGTGACGATGCGGACAACGACAATGGCATAGGGTGTGGAGAGAAGAATAATTTTTGGGAATAGAAAATGGAGAAGCAAGGTGACCATGGCCTAGAACGCGGCGAGGCGAAGCTAGGAAAAATATCGGCTAAGCCGAAAACTCACCGGAGGCGACGCAATCGTCGTTTGAACGACGTCGGTACCAAAATAGGAAAAACACAATATCTTCGCGCTCAGTGTGGCGAATCCAAAACCGTCTGAAACGTAGCCTCTTGGGATGGTTTGGCACGTTTTGATGTGAACGGATTGTTGAAAGCATTCCCGGACAGGCGGGGACGCGAAGTGCAATTTGCGACCATGGTGAGGTGTCGGGCGCAAAAATTTAGGACAGGTTTTTGGACGAACGGAGGAGAGCACGGCGTAGAACACGTCAAGACGAACTCAACGCTGCAGACGGCTCGACCAACAGACCAGCGAAACATGGTGGACAAGACTTTATGCGGCTTACAGGCTGACATCGGCGTTCCGGGCAAACGGAGAGGAATTAACATGCGAGACTTACGGCGAATTGAAGAGGGGAGTGTGGGGATCATGATGCTCACCTTGGTTTTGGTCGGGCATGTACGTTTGGCCGGTGGTGACGCGAAGAACGGCGACCCGTTTTGGCCCACGGTGGCGACGGTGCTCCGCGAAGTTCCGGCGGCGAGGTGAGCACCGCGTAGAACGCGGCGAGGCGAAGCCAACGGTGTGGTCAAACGCGGCGGCGCTCCACCGGTCGAGGTACAAAAGGCCGAAGAACTCCGATTACGACCAAACGAGTGGGAGAGGGGACTTGAGATTTTCGGGGTTGAGTGAGGATGAGGAGAGGCTCACGGGGCTCCCTTTTATAGGGGTGGAGGTGGACCGAGGAGGGAGATCAATGGGGCATATCTTTGAATGGCATGGTTTAAATCCCGCGAAAATAGCTCATGAATGAGGGGGAAAACGGTGGGAAATGAAGGAGTTTGATGAGGGGAATTGATTGCAATTTATTTCGTGAGAAACCGTTGAGAAAATCAAGAGTTATCAAAGCTTGAATTTTCGGCCATGGCTGCGCACGCGAACGGACATGGCTTCTGGAGGTTGAAGAAAAAGAGAGGAGAGAGAAAAGAGAGAAAAAGAAAAAAAAGAAAAAGAAAAAGAAAAAGAAAATTCGGAAAAATTCCAAAAAATATTTTTAGAATCCTTGGAACCTGAAAAGAATAAATAAAATATTTTCGGAATTTTTTTAACATTATTTTCGTTTTAAAAATGTTTTCCTTTTTATAGCTTTAAATAATACAATAAATAACAAATAAAGCTTAAAAATCTTAGAAAAATTCATGGAAGTTTCTTAGGCTATTTGGAACTTATAACAAAATTCCAACTCAAATTTTCATATTTTTCTTTATAAAATATTTTTTATTTAACAGAAAGGCTCTTTTCTTTAAAGCTAAAAATCAGGTCAAGTAGAATTTTACAAAAAAAAATTCAAGAGGCCAAATAACTTTAATTTTTATTTCA
Organism: Melocanna baccifera; assembly: GCA_036346265.1. Classification (NCBI taxonomy): domain Eukaryota; kingdom Viridiplantae; phylum Streptophyta; class Magnoliopsida; order Poales; family Poaceae; genus Melocanna; species Melocanna baccifera. The sequence continues at coordinate 333,448 of CM070690.1, forward strand.
AACTAACTTAATTATTATTTTATTATTTTATGTTTTTTTAAATCACCTTTTCATAACTTTTTTTAAGCCGAAAATCAAGCAATTAAATTTAAACAACCAAAAGTAAATATTTTTATTTTAAATTAAAGTAAATTTTTTTCCTTAATTTTTGAACTAAACAGCTGGGCTGTTACATTCTTCCTCCCGCGTTGATGAGCATTTAAACCCCGTGTCCGCCGCACCCGATCCGATCACTCTCCCCCTCCTTAAGTTCTTGCATTTCTGCAATTGAACCGCAACGGCCGTTGCCTCCGATGAGCAATTAGGATGCTGTTACCGCTCCCCGCCCTATAAGAACCCCTCCCCGAGAACCCACTCACCTCACCGCTCATTTTCCCTCGCCCAATTCCCTCAATCCGCGCCCGTGAGCTCGTCGCACCGTGCGCCTCCCCCTTGCTACGCTGACAAAGCTCCGGTGAGCAATTGAGGGAGCTTCGGACGTCCTCAAGCTGCGCCGCCGCTGCCAACACCCTCGCCTGGACCTTGCGCAGCTTCTCCGCACTCCTTTCGAGCCCGAGCGTCATCGGACGACCCCCGCCGCCGATGACCTCCTCCGATTGCCGCTCCTCGCCACCGCCCGCCCTCTCCGACCGTCCTCGGGCCCCGTGCGAGGTACTGCCGAGTTCCCCTTCCCCCCTCTCGCTTTTCCTCCCCTCGGCCGGCGCCGCCGCTCGCCGGAGCGCCGGCAACCCCTGGTTCATGTGCCCCCCCTTTTGGCCAGCGAGCCCCGTCAACAGTCTGGCCTACGTGGCGCCTGGGTGGCAGCCCGGTGGCAGTCACGTGCGTGCCACCTCGGTCTCGGGTTGCCACATCAGCGCCACTTGGGCGTCCTGACAGCCACTTGCCACATCATCACCCCGGCCCCACCTGTCAACCGCTCAACCGATTTTAATAATCCTAGGGCTGACGTCATGCTTGCGTCATAATCCTGATTTTCCATTTAAAAATAATTTGGCCGCAAATTAATTATGGTGCTGACGTCATAATCTCAGTTTTCCTTTAGAAAATTTATTCGGGAAAATTGTCGGCTGACGTCATAAATGCTTTTCGGATTAAAAAACAATTCCAGAAAATGAGCTTTTCCTTTTATTTGTATTTAAAACTTCCAAAGGCTATAACTTTTTCATTTTAACTCCAAATTGACCCATTCAAATTTATAAATTTTTCTAAAATCATGAACTTTCCATTTCTAGCATTATTTTGAAATTTTGAAGTTTATTTAATTTTTTTTGAATATTTTGGTACTCACAAGATTTAAATTTTAATCCTTTTAAAACCTCCATTCCTCTCCAGAATTTTTAGTTCACATCCAAAAACTCAAATTCTATATTCCAGTTTATATTATAATTATTTGGAGTTTATTTGGATTTTATTTGAATCTTGTTTTTGGTTTCTTTTGTTGTGGGTCTTCGCGTAGATTTAAACGATTCAGGAGAGTACGACTTCGACGATTTCCAGCAGGATTTCGAGCAAGGCAAGTTACACATTTGACCATGTTGAACCTAATATTTCAAATTTAGTTATGTTGTTTTACTGTATATGCATGCGTACTTCTATTCAAATTTAATTTAAATTCAGTTTAAACTTTAGTTATGTCGAGACCCGAATATGCAAATCCGGACTCCCTGTGTATTCTGCACTAGTCCCAGGATCATGGTAGTGCACACAGTCAAACATAGATGTCATCACAACCATATACACGATAAAATAAAGGAAAAGCTCAAATATCGATAAATCTCAAAAGGTACGACCTTATGGTCAAGCTTACAATAGACTGGCCCGAAGGCTTAACAAAAACTAGTAGCGGAAATCCAAAATAAAACGTAGTGACCAATCGACAAGCCCACAGGCTATCGAGTGGAGAACGAAGTCTAATCCGCGAAGTCGTCGAAGTACTCTCCTTCTGGAACCTCCTGCTGGTGATACTCCCCTTCCTCAACTGAGCAACATTGGGCATAAAGCCGTGAGTACATTGGTACTCAGCAAATCGTTTGTAACAAATGAATGCAATATAGTATGCAAGACTTATCAAAGGAAGGCTGAAAGGTTAATTTGCATAAATGACAGTTGAGAAGTAAATACAGTAATTAGATTGAAAGTGAACTTTAAGTAAAACAAGAGTAAATATATAATCAAAGGAAGTGACATAACCACTTGCAGACCTCCCATCCACAAGCTAAACCAACCACTGATGGACCTCCCATCCATAAGCTAAACCAACCGCTTATGGCCCCACATCCATAAGCTAAACCAACAGTGAACACCTGTCCACTAACCAACAACAATACACAAGTTTTCAGAAATAACTACCCCTCGTGTGAAATCATCGAGCATTGTCTATGACCGAGGATGCGGCTATTCGAATAGTTTTACACTCTGCAGAGGTTGCACAACTGTACCCACACGATGTGATAATCCTCACGTTAAAGAAAATTACAACAAGGCCTTTACAAAGTTCAGTTACAACTAAATCCGCCCGCTAGGGTTTCACATCACACCCCCCTTGCGCCACATGGAAATCAGCAACCATGTTCATCTCAATGGCAAAATTAAAGTTGAAACATCCCAAATTAGTCAGCCATGTCCGTCCCATACCAGACATGTGGTTTGCACGGTAAGACTCAGATCAATGGCGCACAAAGTTAAGTCCTTAAGTATACTCGGGCGAGACTACCTCATCCCTCGAAGTGCTCCAACACTTCCCCCTTTACTGCACAATCACTCGCCCGAGTGCAAAACCAGGTTTGTATAACCACCGCCGATGACGCACCAGCGTCATGGCACAAATTTTATTAAACGTGGCACCAACCATAGTTCCATATCTCATTCAGTCAAATTGTTAATTCACATGTGATGATAAACCCAATCGGGACTATAAGCAAAGCTAAGCAGTCTATCGTATCAACCCATGTGACAAATATCATAACATCACTAGTATGTTTCCCAACCTATGGTGACAAGGATATCATGGTGATCAAAGTTATCAAGGAGGGATGAATTCAATCGGGCAATAACTACCAATACAAAGGTTTATAAACATAGCGATGCAATGTAATTAGAAACAAAATAAATAAATAATAGATTGCAAACTGGGTTCAACATGATCAAAGGACACGACTTGCCTTGGTTATGCTCAGTGAGGTACTCCTGGTCTTCGGGCGTAGATCCTGCTCCTCCGGAATCCGAATCTAACGAGAGAGAAAACGACTGAAACAAAAAAAACACATAAAATGATAAGCAAATAAACTCCAAAATTCATGAAACTAGAACCAAAAGCTAGAGCTCAATTTTAGATGAATTTAGAAAAAAGAACGGGGTCAATCGGAGCTAGGATGGAGGAGAACGGGCTCTCGGAAAATTAATCCAAAGGAAAACCAGGAAATTCGGAAAATGCACTGTTCCGTGGATCGGGCGCACGGGATACCGAGTCCACCGTGGACTCGGCGCACGGAATAGTGCACGCTGGGGCGGCGAAGCCGACGCGGCGGGGCAGGGCTGACGTGGCAGCAGCTTGTGCTGCCACGTGGCACGGGTGACGTGGCCGCTAACGTGGCAGCTGACGTGGCTGCTCGGGTGCACGGCGGCGCGAAGCGGGATCGGGCGGGTGGGGCGACGACGCGTGGCTGCATCTAGGCCGCTCGCTCAGATCTGGATGAGTGGCTCGGATGAGGCGGTGCGGAGGCGGGATGTCGGCCGATCGGCGACGCGTGGCCTGGGCGCGCGCGAGTAGCGGCGACCGAGCGGGCGACGCGAGGCGACGGCGGCGGTGGAGGCGACGGCGACTCACCGGCGAGGGTCTCCGGCGGGCGAGGGCGGGGCCCTCGGGCGACGGCGGCGGCGAGCGCGAGAGCGCGGAGGCCAGACGTGCACGCAAACCGAGAGATGAACGCGAATAAAAGCACGCGAACCGAGGTGTCCCGATCGGTTACGGTGCGGGGCGGCAGCGGACGCGGGTTAGACGGCTAGGATGCGGCCACGTGGGTAGATCGGACGGGCGGCTGCGAGTTAGGGTTAGGGTTAGGGTTTCGCGCGGGAGCGGGTGCGGACGGCCGGGATGCAGCCACGGCGCGGGTTAGGGTTAGGGTTTTCGAGCGCGCGGGCAGATCCGACGGCTGGGGAGGCACGGCGCGAGATCGGACGGCAGAGGGAAGGCGCGAGGCGCGGGCGCGGCTGGTGCCTCCGCGTGGCAGCGCGGATGCGCGACGCGCGTCCGGGAGGTTGATCCGGCGGCGCGGAGAGCGGGAAGGCGGGAAGGGGTACGACGGCGGCGGCGGCGGGCGGATGCCTGCCGCGTGGCACTGGAGAGGATCGGGCGGCGAGGGAGCAAGGTGGGCGGGAGCGGCTGCGACGGCGACGCGTGGAGGATAGGGGGATCGGGCGGCTGAAGTTTATCCCCTTTTTCTTTTTAAACCAGAAATTCAAATAAACTTCTACAAGCTCTAGAAAATAGCAAATAAATCCCAAAAATTCACCAAAAATACCAGAAAATTCCTTGAGACCTGAAGAATCCAAATAAAATATTTCCAACTTATGTTGATTTTTATTTTACTCAGATTAAATCATTTTAAAATTTAAAAATTCATTTGAAGCTTATTTTAATTTCAGGAAATTCCAAAAAAATTTCTTGTGACACAAGGAGCTCAATTAAAATATTTTCAGCTAATGTTGAGGTTTAATTTAATCACATTAAGTTATTTAAAATTTTGAAAATTCAATTTAAGCTTGATAAAAAATCAGGAAAATTCCAGAAATTTATTGACTTCGGTGAGTCAAGGATGGTTTGTGAAAATTGTTTAAAAATAAAAATAGAAACTTATGATTTGGACTTAGGCTAATGGTTAGGTGGTGGGTGCCGGCATGCCTCGTGTTTGGTGACACCTGGTTGATTGTCGTGCATGTGGGTATGTGGAATGAGCCTAAGTCAAATTAAGAACCGGTCTGTGAGCTACTGTTGCAAAGCCATATCGTACTACCATAAGGCTGGTATGGGACAGTCCTGCCTGACTAATTTATGAGGTCCCAACGTTGGTCTCGCTATACGTTGAATGTGAGCGTGGCGTAGGCCATGAGAAGTCTCACACGGCACAAGAGGGGGCTCCAATTTGTGGATTCAAGTTGTGGTGAAACCTTAGTGGCGGCGTGACCAAGTTGAAGGCTTAGCATTGTAAAGGCCTTGTTTGGTTTTCTCAGTCGCACGCCTACGGAAGCGTGTAGTGTCCGACAATATGAGATAATCATATCTTGTGGGTAAAGTTGTACAACCTCTGCAGAGTGTATAATCTATCTTGGATAGTCGTGCCCACGGTCACGGGCAAGCTGGGTAAAGTTTTTCATGGATTAGACTTTGGCTTTTAAAATGGTTTCTGAAAAAGGCTTATGGATGGATGGATGGAATCCATGACCAGGTGGGATACCTGTGAATAAGTTGGTGATGCGGATACGCACGTGTTTTGTACTTTTCAGTTAAATATATTATTCAACTGGAAAGAATTGTTGAGCCGCATGAAACATTACCAGGTGAACTCATTCCAAACTAAATATAATGTTGTTATTCATAAGAATGGAATACTACCTCATGTTATCAAATGGTGCATTCTTAGGTTTGTCAATGGCAAAGCAATGGAGAGGTAAAAGGAAGAGGATAACCACATTAGGTGCCAAAAATATGAAGGAAGAAAGCCCATGCAGTGGGAGAGCAAAAGGGGGAAGCCTAAGGACATAAACTACAAGTTTTGGATAAGATATTCGATCCCAATTCGTACCTCCCACAAGGCCAATTGGATTCAAACTCGGAGTCAACTCAGAATTCAATTCGGACTCGGTTCGGGACAGCCTGACAGGTACTTACTAAAAAGGTCATAACTTTCACAAACGGAGTCCGATTTGGGTGTTCTTGTACTCCTTGGAAAGATATTTTCAAGGGATACGCAATGGATCTGGTCCCAATATCAAATTCATCACGGATCAAAACTTATGTCCGAAACAATGTGACGGCTGTAAAATCTAGTTTCCATTTTGTGAGAGTTCGTATCTAAAACCATATAGGGTTGAGTTGTACTAGGTTTGTGGACTCTATGGACGTCCCAAGGTCCTATATAAGCCATGTATTGGCAGCCTAAGGGCTCAGACCACATTTGAGAATAATCAATCTACTAAAGTTTGTTCGAGTTATCATTGCTGCCGAAATTCCATGAGGGAATTAGGAGTATTCTTCAATCAAGATCGTTCAGTCTTTCCGCTGGGAATTGGGTGCACGATAGATCTTCGCTTGGTGGTCGGCGAAATTGACGCGAGTGTGTTTTGGCAGATTAAATAGTGTTCGTCCCTTGCATTGGCATTGGAGGATCATTGCGATTCATCAAGACTCCCGCGAGTATCCAACCTACGTCGAGAAGATCGGGCGACCCTGTATCATCTTGGTATCAGAGCGCGGTTTACTCGGTAGGATCTTATCCCTTTACTTTTAGATTGATTTATTTCTGTCCTATAGTCCATTAAACCAAAAATTGCAACAAAAATCCAAACCCTAGTTTCTCATTTGTTATTTTTGTGAGTTTTATTAAGTTTTAATCCATTAGAAATTTTGTTTACGTGCTGATCTTAGTGTCCTTTTGTGTTGCTTAATCGTTGTTATTTTAAACTCTTGAAAATGCGCTAGTTGATCTTTCAATTAGCATCCAAAAAAAAGTAGATTCAATTTACTTTTTAAAATCTTGTTCTTGCTGTCCACGTAAGATCTTTGCGCATCTTGAAAGAATATCACATCCGAATATATCTGAGTTTCCTTTTTCTTGATTATTTTGGCCACAAGAAACCCTAGCTGTCACAAGTTTGTGCCGCAAAGAATCTTAGTTGGACACATTCAGACCGTCTGAAATTTGTTGCGGTTTGAATTCTGAGCGCCTATTAAGATCTTCATTTAAATCATTTGAACCTTGAGACTAGTCTTTGATAATTGCTTTAGGGCTGTTGTAGAATTATCTACACATTACTGAACAACTTTGGACTTGCGTAGAATCTACGAACAATTAAACCTAGTTCGGCCTTGAAAAAAAAGAGCAAAAAAAAGAAGGCAGCCGATTGAAAGAAAAAAAAGAGGAGCCACGGCTTGAGCAAAAAAAAAAGAAAGAAAGAAAAGAAAGAATTGGCCGAATTTGGGTGAGTTAATCTTAGTCCATAAATTCAGATCGTGTATTTAATTTCTTTGGACAATCTTGTGCCCTCAAATTCATATTATTGCAATTGGCTAGCGTCTCTCCTAGTACTTGGCGCAAAATGTGCTAATATTCCCGATTGTTTCCTTTAGCTCATTCCTTTTGTTTGCATTGAGTCACATTGATCATTGTGTGTGCGTTCATATACTTCACTTATATCATTTGGATCGACACATAGGCAATACTTTCTAGCTTAGATTATTACTTAATTCAACAACATCGTGAAATTCAGATTGTGTAGAATAAACACTTTCATACCAAGCTTCTCTAAATATCCTTTGCCGTGCAATTGTGGGTCACTTTTAAATCCGCTTGATCATCACTTACTATTGTAGCCACCACCAAGTGTAAGTTTCTTTTTGGTCTCAATTCACTTCGGAAAGGTAAGAACTTTACTTTGTGAGGAAAAAGTGAGATAGAGTGAACTCCACATATCGTATATATGTTGTGGTATTTGTGCGTTCTTTGTAGAACTAACCATGACAGGTGGAGACAATAATATGGGAGAGGAGTATGCCCTGGCGAGTCGTTTTCAATTCCAACCTTTAAGAGGGACATTGCGTAATGAGTTTGCCGTCACTTCTTCCACTTTGAAAGAGCAACTGAAGGCGGAGATGAATAATTCCGTGCAAGATATGCGCATTGAATTCAATCATCAAATGAAAGTGTTACGCTCGAACATCGTGAATGATATTGTGCGGGCACTTTATCCACAACAAGAAGAAGATAGCTATAATCCTTTCTATGGCAGTGAAGATCCAGAGGAGTATCTTGAGTGGGAATGGCGACCGGAGAAAGTGTTTAGATTTCAAAATCTTCCTAAAGCCAAAGAGATGATGCGTGCCATTAGAGAATTTCAAGATTATGCTTATAGTTGGTGGCAACAACAATTTGAAAGAGAGTTCATTAAATCTTGGTCAGATTTGAAGGCACTCATAAGGAGAGAATTTGTTCCATCTGATTATGCATGGGGATTGCTTCGCCATCTGGAGAGTATCACACAAGGGAGTAACACTGTGCAAGAATATTATTTTGAGCTACAAGATGCATTACGTCGGGCCGATGTCACTAGTGAACTACAAAAGAAGACATACTTCAAAAGAGGATCGAATTCTAAGATCGTCGATACATTTCAACATAAATATTTTGGTAGTATGCAAGATCTTATGAATTATGCTATTCAAGAGGAGAAGAGACTTATGGAGAGACGTACACCACAGTTTTCTGTCAGTCCATACTTCAATTCTGCTGCCTCTACTAGTGTGACACATGAGAAGATGACCGAGCATGGGACTTTCCCTTCGGTCAAGGAGATATATAGTATTCCAAAACTATATATAGCTCCTAAGATACACCACAACCCATGTGAGGATGAGAGCCACATAGCTAAATTAAGTGAGAGTGATAAAAAGAATGAGCTGTATGATACCACCATATGTGAGGTTGAGAGCATCCAAATTGAGAGTGTGATAGAGACACCAAAAGAAAAGAGAGAAATAGAAGATAGATAAAGTGATGATGCATTTGAAACTAACACATTAATATCTACTTCTAGTGTTGTTTCTCACATTGTGCAGGTTGACATTAAAGATGAAGAATTGAACATTCAACAACTAGCACCTTTGAAGCCAAATGAGGAGGACGATAAAGGTAACACTATTGGTGCTGAATTTAATTGTGCAAAGGTGAGTAATTATGAGAACTCATATGATCAACCAACAATTCCATATCCTGAAATGTCTTTGCTCAATTTACATAATGTGGAATTGATTACTCATAAGGAAGTTCTTACTAGAATATCTCCTAATGATTCTTTGTTCTATATCATGTTTGATGATCCTAGAGAGCTATCTAGTGTGATTGATAATGTTGCTGAAATTTCATGTTTAAAATCACTAGTTAGTACCTATGCCTACACATATAAGTTCAATTTGATTGGAGATTATGACATAGATAACAAATTTTATGTTCGCAGAATTTGCATTACATGAGATAAGCTTACTGAATTGAAAACGCATATTGTAGATAAACAATCTTTTATACCATGTCATGATCACAGTGAGATGGATTTGAATAATAGCACGTACTGTTTAGGAAGATTTCATAAGTCTACTAGTTCGATCTTTAATGTACAATCATGTAAAAATAATCAGAGTAGCGCAGTTGAAGCATGGAAGCCACTCACAATCTTCTTTCCCATATCTAAACAACTAAATCTGATTTTGCCCCTTCATAATCTGTCTATGTTCTTAGAAAAGTCGAGGACGACTTTCTCTTCTGGGAGGGAGAATGATGTGAAAAACAATATTGCAATGCATACATATTTTGGTCGCTACTATATTCGTTGGTTTATGCAAAATAATGAAAATAGCACAACAATTGACTCTTACATATATCATGCGTATGTGTTGTTCTTTTCGATTATTACACTTTCAGATGTTCATGATGTGCTAAGCAGAATAAGTGTTGATGACAAATATATATACCATGCATACATGTTGTATTCTTTATTTAGAACAATTTCACGCTATCAAAAGCCGAGGATGGCTTTTCTTGAAGAGGGGAGGATGATGCGCATACGCACGTGTCTTGTACTTTTCAGTTAAATATATTATTCAACTGGAAAGAATTGTTGAGCCGCATGAAACATTGCTAGGTGAACTCATTCCAAACTAAATATAATGTTGTTATTCATAAGAATGGAATACTACCTCATGTTATCAAATGGTGAATTCTTAGGTTTGTCAATGGCAAAGCAATGGAGAGGCAAAAGGAAGAGGATAACCATATTAGGTGCCAAAGATGTGAAGGAAGAAAGCCCATGCAGTGGGAGAGCAAAAGGGGGAAGCCTAAGGACTTAAACTACAAGTTTTGGATAAGATTTTCAAGCCCAATTCGTACCTCCCACAAGGCCAATTGGATTCAAACTCGGATTCAACTCAGAATTCAATTTGGACTCGGTTCGGGACAGCCTGATAGACACTTACTAAAAAGGTCATAACTTTCACAAACGGAGTCCGATTTGGGTGTTCTTGTACTCCTTAGAAAGATATTTTCAAGGGCTACGCAATGGATCTAGTTCCAGTCTCAAATTCATCACAGATCAAAAGTTATGGCCAAAACAATGTGATGGCTGTAAAATCTAGTTTCCTTTTTGTGAGAGTTCGTATCTAAAACCATATAGAGTTGAGTTGTACTAGGTTTGTAGACTCTATGGACATCCCAAGGTCCTATATAAGCTATGTATTGGCAGCCTAAGGGCTCAGACCACCTTTGAGAATAATCAATCTACTAAAGTTTGTTCAAGTTATCATTGCTGCCGAAATTCTGTGAGGGAATTAGGAGTATTCTTCAATCAAGATCGTTCAGCCTTTCCGCTGGGAATTGGGTGCACGATAGATCTTCGCTTGGTGGTCGGCGAAATCGACGTGAGTGTGTTTTGGCGGATTAAAGAGTGTTCGTCCCTTGCATTGGCATTGGAGGATCATTGTGATTGATCAAGACTCCCACGAGTATCCATCCTACGTCGAGAAGATCGGACGACCCCGTATCAGTTGGTGTTTGGTCGGAGCCTGCACTAACAAAATGAATCCATAAGAGATTTTGAAAGGCATATGGATAGATGGAATCCATGTGAAATCTTTTGAAAGGATGGACCAGGTGGGATACCTGTGACTAGGTTAGTATTTGGTCGGAGCCTGCACTAACGATATTATTTTGTTAAATCATTATTTCTATCTACTGTATAAAATTCAGCTTTTGCACTTATGTTATTGTATTTAGATTCAGTACTGCTTTTCGCACAAATAAACTTAATAAGCATTCCTTTGTTATCCCTATGCATGCATTCACGCTGTTAAAACTCCTGGTGTAACTTGCGTAAGTACTTTATGTGCTTACCTTAGGAGTACTTTATGTGCTCACCTTGCTAAAATCTGTTGCCAGAGGATGATGTCAACAACTTCGGTGAGGATGGTGACGACTAGGCCGTGTCTTACAGTCTTTCGCCTGTGGGCAGGCAGGATGGGCTGTACCTCTACGCTTTATCTTCTTCCGCTGCTTTACTTTGTTGGCCATGAGCCCTTTATTTGTAAACCTTGGCCATAAGGTCCGTTTAATAAAGTGGGATTGCTTTGTATGATATGTATCCTTGTTAACCCTGTGTGCACTAGCTTTTCCTGGGATAGTGCGATTTACACAGAGGGACTTGGAGTTGTTGCACCGGGTCCCGACACTTTGGATTGGTGATCTTCGAGGAATCGAGGAGTAGTCTCATATGGTGGTAAACGTAGAATCCACATGTGTTGCTCTGCGACTGCTAGTGGCACTGTAAAAAAATAGAATGTGTTAATTCAAGAGGCATTACTACCAACTGTTGCATAGGATTAATTAATGTGTACTAGTGAATACCGAAAATTTTTTAACATGTTTCAGGCGGTTGGCCCCTTGCGCCGAGAGAGCTGCCTTTTCAACGTACAAGGAGAATAACCTACATGATTCGAAAAAGTTAGCCTTAGTCATTCAGAAGGAAAGAAATAGTACAACCAACCGCGGGGCCAGGGCTTGACGAGGTCGGGGACGAGGCCGAGGCCAAGGCCGCAACGGTTGGGCCCGCGCGGAGTATGGCGACCAACACCGCCCACAGTGGTGCGAGGTGCACGGCCAAGGCAATCATGACACCCGCTCCTGCACCACCATCGCGGCGCTTCGCCAAAGCGTCGCCAAAGACAGGGATCTCGAGGCGCACTCGCCTGTTGTGGCGCATGTTCAGCAGCCACTGGACGGTCCCCTAAGGATTCGGGATCAGGAGCCACAGCCCCCGGAAAGCCCCTTGCGGATCCATGCCCTTGAGGGCGCTCCGCGTAGGGTCATCAACGTACTTTCCGGAGGCTCCTACTTGGAGTTCGCCTCGGAGCGACAACGCAAGGCCTACGTGCAAAGATTACACCACGTGGCGGCGTACCCGGCGCATGCCCCGCCCGATTGGGCACAGCATGCGATCACCTTCACGCCCGCTGATGCTGAAGGCGTGGAGTTCCCCCATCAGGATCCCCTAGTCATCCAGGTCGCGGTTGCCGGGTGCGACGTCCGGTGTGTCCAGGTCGATGGGGGCAGCTCCGCGAACATTTTATTCGCACAGGCCTTCGATCGGATGGCGATCCCTCGAAGTCGCCTCAGCCCCTCAAGAGCTCCGCTGCAGGGCTTCAGAGGTCAGCCGCTATTGGCGCTGGGCCAAGTATGTTTGCAGATCTCCTTCGGCCAGGATGACAATATGGCGAGCAGGGACGCCACCTTCGATGTCGTCGATATGCAGTACCCCTACAACGCCATTTTAGGGAGACCGACCCTCAATTCCTTTGGGGCGGTGCCACACCATGGCTTCCTATGTGTGAAGCTGTCGGGCCCACGAGGCATCATCACCGTCCTTGGCGACCAGCACATGGCCCGGCACCTGGAGCATGGAACCCGAGGCCCGCCCCTGGGAGCCCAGTGAGGCCCTTAGGTCAGGCGTGCCCATACAGGCCCTCCGGCAGCCCAGCACCAGAGGCTCCGCACCTCACTACCGCGACAACGAGTCCAGTGGTTAGTTCATAACCTTTTGTACTCGCTCACCCGCGCAAACGGGAATTTAATAAAGTTCGCCGTTTGCGAAGCTATTCATGCCCCCCACCAAAAATGTGCGGAGGCTTACCTCTGCACGCACTCCCCGGAGTATAAAAAAGCCGCGGATGTTTTCCCTGCGCACTCTACCGAGTATAAACAAGGTGCGGGGTTCCGCGCACACGTCGGTGTTACTGCTACGCGTACTCATCAGAGTATAAAGACATGGTTGATGTTCCCACGCACAACACGGAGACTCACCTCCGCACACGCACCGCATGGAGACTCACCTCCGCACACGCACAACACGGAGACTTACCTCCGCACACGCACCGCACGGAGACTCACCTCTGCACACGCACTCAACGGAGGTCCGCCTCCGCACACACTCTACGGAGTATAAATAAGACGTAGCGTCAAGGTCTGCCTCCGCACGCACTCTACGGAGTATAAATAAGATGTAGCATAGAGGTCCGCCTCCGCACGCACTCTACAGAGTATAAATAAGACGTAGCGTCGAGGTTCGCCTCCGCACGCACTCTACGGAGTATAAATAAGACGCAGCGGGGGGACGCCCCCGCGCGCACTCTATGGAGTATAAATAAGACACGGACGTTTTCCGCGCGCACTCTACGGAGTATAAATAAGACGCGGACATTTTCCCTGCGCACTCTACTGAGTATAAACAAGACGCGGGTGTCCCACGTGCGCGAGGGCGTACCCTCCGGAGTTTAAGTCGTGGTTGACAGTCCCACGCATTCCCCGGAGTACAAACAAAAACGCGGATGTTTTCCCTACGCACTCTACTGAGTCTAAACAAGACGCGGACGTTCCACGCACGCGAGGGCGTACCCTCCGGAGCCTAAGTAAGTCGTGGTTGATAGTCCCACACATTCTCCGGAGTACAAACAAAGACGCGGATGTTTTCCCTGCGCACTCTGCTGAGTCTAAATAAGACGCGGATGTCCAGCACACGCGCTGGTGTTCTCACCACGCGTACTCTCTGGAGTATAAATAGGACGTGGATGATATTCCCACGCACTCGCCGGAGTCCACATACAACGGCGCACGGACTCCAGAGGCTTCGCGCGATCCCGGCAAACCGCGCGCACCGCATGGACGGGCGGCCGCGAGTGCAGGAGCGAGGCGCAGGAGCCCAATGGACAGTGCCTCTGCAGAGGAGCCGAGAAACCAAACGCTCTCGGCGAAGGCGCCCACGCGGATGCAGTCCCTCCGGCACAGGAAGTCACCCCAGCGAACGTCCATTGACGTTCGAGCTCGGGATGCAGCATCACCATAGTAAGGCGCCACAAGATGGACTGCGCCCAAGGCCCCAGCAGGGTGTGCTGCCCCGAGCTGGAGGAGTCGGCGCCCGTCTTTGGAGCAGCACGGCCCCTGGTGGTGCCGCAAGCGCCAAGCCCCCGTACTCCCCTCATCCCAGGGGAGGAAATTGGGGGAGAGAACGGGCGCCTGTATGAGACAGCACGGCGAGACATGGCCTCGCCGGCATAACATAGCAGTCTACTCCTGACGCTAGGAGCGGCCTTGATGAAGTACAAGTGAATTGCCCGCTAGCCCGCACCAACCACGGCTCTTCGGTGCACAGGCGAGGCGAAAACACATCGCGGTGTCACATCCCCCACATGGGCGGGATACCCGACCCCGCGATCGCCCAGGTGGCATCAGCCGTGTTCTAGAGCCCTCCACGCTATTGGGCGAAGTTGGAACACACCGAAGACCGTAGTTTTACCAGAAGTTGTGGGGGTGCGATGTCCGGGAAGGCGAGTGCCGCTCCACTCGGCCACTCGCCCCCTTTTTTAAAAGAGCCCCGGAAGCAAGACCGCGGACATTACGCCTCAAGAGTCCCATCGCCTGCCCCAGGAGCACGTGGTGCGATAGCGTTGCCCCACACCAGGCCTACGCCTGCTACACACAACGCGTCCCCCTATCCCGCGGGGCCCGACGCAACGGACGATGGCCAGGGGACACCTCCCTCGCAGTCGTACGGCGCCACGCGCGACCTCTGTTGATCCTGCCTCAGCTGTCCCATCGACGTCCGGGATTGCAGCAAAACAGAGGCGCCCGTGAGACCCCCATCGGCCGCCAGGGACAGGACCTACGAGGCTAGGTCCCTATCCCTTCCCAAGCTTATCTTATCCTGCCCAGCAGTAGGGGACGGAGCGCTCGCGCGTCTACTTCAACTAGGCGCCAGCTCCGCTGCCACCACTTCGGAGGGTAGGGGATGGAGTGCTCACGCGTCTACTTCGACTAGGCACCAGCTCCGCTACCACCACTTCGGAGGGTAGGGGACGGAGCGCTCGCGCATCTACTTCCACTAGGCGTCAGCTCCGCTGCCACCACTTCAGAGGGTAGGGGACGGAGCGCTCGCGCGTCTACTTCCACTAGGCGCCAGCTCCGCTGCCACCACTTTGGAGGGTAGGGGACGGAGCGCTCGCGCGTCTACTTCCACTAGGTGCCAGCTCCGCCGCCACCATTTTGGAGCGTAGGGGGCGGAGCGCTCGCGCGTCTACTTCGACTAGGCGCCAGCTCCGCTGCCACCACTTCAGAGGGTAGGCGACGGAGCGCTCGCGCGTCTACTTTCACTGGGCGCCAGCTCCGCTGCCACCACTTCGGAGGGTAAGGGACGGAGCACTCGCGCGTCTACTTCAACTAGGTGTCAGTTCCGCTGCCACCACTTCGGAGGGTAGGGGATGGAGCGCTCGCGCGTCTACTTCAACTAGGCGCCAGCTCCGCTGCCACTACTTCGGAGGGTAGGGGACGGAGCGCTTGCGCGTCTAT
This sequence comes from Melocanna baccifera, assembly GCA_036346265.1. Classification (NCBI taxonomy): domain Eukaryota; kingdom Viridiplantae; phylum Streptophyta; class Magnoliopsida; order Poales; family Poaceae; genus Melocanna; species Melocanna baccifera. Next base: position 349,101 of record CM070690.1, read on the forward strand.
TTCAACTAGGCGCCAGCTCCGCCGCCACCACTTCAGAGCGTAGGGGACGGAGTGCTCGCACGTCTACTTCGACTACGCCCCAGCTCCACCCCTACCCCAACCTTCAACCCCAACTAACCCACAAGCTTATCTGGCTTGTCTACCACGCTGCCACAACGTTCTTACAAAACCCGGCGGGTCGACACTACTCATCTGGCTTCGCTGGGACGACCTTGTCGGAACCCGGAACAACAACTCCGAGTCCCTCTATGTAAGTCGCACTATCGCAGGAAAAGCTAGTGCACACAGGGTTTAACAGCAATGTATATCATGCAAAAAATCACCACAGAGTATTATTAAACGAAAATACAGCCTTAAGGCCAAGTCTTACAATATAGGGCACAAGGCCAACAAAAGAAAATAAAATAGCGGAAAGCAGAAAAAGTAGCAGAACAGCCCATCCAGCCTCCCACAGGCGAATGACTGTAAGACGCGTCCTACTCGCTGAAGTAGTCCTCACCGTCGTAGTCGCCGTCGAACTCTAGCAACAGATTATAGCAAGGTGAGCACATAAAGTACTCCCAAGGTAAGCACATAAGTACTTACGCAAGTTACACCAGGAGTTTTAACAGAGTGAATTCATGCATAGAGATAACAAAGGAAGGCTTAATAAGGTTATTTGTGCGAAAAACAGTATTGAATTTAAATACAATAGCATAAATGTAAAAGCTAAATTTTTAATACATCATATGAAACAATATTTTAACCAAAGTATTATCGTTAGTGTAGGCTCTGACCTACACTAACCTAACCACGGGCATCCCACCCGGACCATTATCAAAACCACTGTTGTTTGCCCGAAAATCAAGTTTTATTAAACCAAGTCTAATCTGTGAAAACTTTACTCAGCATGTCCATGACTGTGGACACGGCTATCCAGATAGTTTGTTACTCTGCAGAGGTGTACAACTTTACCCACAAGACATTCCCTCTCACTTGAGCCACGCGATAAACACACTGCCTTAGGTGTGCGGCAGAGAGTTCATGACAAGGCTATTCCGATGTTCCATAGCCAAAATAATCACGCTACCATGTTCCATAGCCAAAATAATCACGCTACCTCTAAGGTTTCACCACAACTCGAATCCACGAGTTGGAGCCCACTCTGGTGCCATGTGAGACTTCCCACAGCCTACGCCGCGCTCACATTCAGCCTATAGCAAGACTATATTTGGAACTTCACAAATTACTTAGCCAGGTACATCCCATACCGGACTTGTGGTAGTACGAAGTGACTTCGTAAAATGAATCAAAGAAACAGTCCTTAATCCGATTTAGGCTCAACCGTATACCCACATGCACGACAATCAACTAGGTGTCACCAAACACGAGGCATGCCGGCACCCACCACCTAACCATTAGCCTAAGTCCAAATCATAAGTTTCATTTTTATTTTTAAACCATTTCCATAAACCATACTTGACTCACCGAAGTCAAGATTAAAAAGGAACTGTCATTTCATGTGAAAGATTGATCCCACCTAAAATTATACTAAGTTAGGCTAAGCATTTCTATAAAATTTCTAGTCAATACTATGGTACTAACTAGTTTTCAGCTAGGGTGACAAGGTATATGAATTCGAGATTCAAAATTGGCTATAGTCAAAAGATTATGGGCATAACTAAAGTTTAAACTGAATTTAAATTAAATTTGAATAGAAGTACGCATGCATATACAGTAAAACAACATAAATAAATTTGAAATATTAGGTTCAACATGGTCAAAGGTGTAACTTGCCTTGATCGAAGTCTTGCTGAAAATTGTCGAACTCGAACTCTCCGGAATCGTCAAAATCTAAAGAAAAGAGCCAATTCAAAGAAAATTCAAAAACAAAATTCAAATAATTTCAAAATTATTCCAGAAATAGATAGATCATGATTTTAGAAAAATTTAAAAATTTGAATGGGTCAATTTGGAGTTAAAATGCAAAAGTTATAGCCTTCCAAAGTTTAAATAGAAATAAAAAGAAAATACTCAATTTTTGGAATTATTTTTGTACCGAAAATCATTTATGATGTCACCCTGAATTATTTTTCTAAAGGAAATGAATGATTATGACGTCAGCACAGCAAATTCATTTCGGCCGAATCGTTTTAAACGAGAAAATCGGATTTATGACGCCACCGACGCCACCGTATTTTTAAATTCGCTGAGCGGCCGACATGTGGGCCTGTGTTTGTGGATCGGGTCCATGGACCCGAGAGAAGGGTGAGGTGGCAGGCAGATGCGCGGGGAGCGAGGTGGCGCTGGCGTGGCGCGACCGACCGCCACTGGCCGCCACGCACTGCCACCGCCCAACGGCCGACGTGACTCGCCGGCGCGGCGGCGCGCTTGGGGACCGAGGGTCGCTTGAGCTCGCGCGGTGGCGCCACCGATGGGTGCAAAAGGTAGAGGGAGGCACGGGGAACGCATTGGTACCTGGCGCGGATCCCGAGGGTGACCAGAGGGGAGAATCGGCGAAGAGGGGCGGCGGCTAGAGAAGGGGTTCACGGCGGTGGAGAGGTTCCGGCGACGCAGAAGCTCGGGGGAGTGGTCGCCGGGGTTCGCCTGGGCACCAGCAACATCGGGGAGGCGTCGGTGGAGCTCGGGGAGGCTCGAGGCGACGGCGATTGCTCGCTGGAGTCGTCGGAGCCGCGGAGGGGAAAACCGGACTCGGGGGAGCTTCGGTGCTCGGGGGCTTCGATTGAGAGGTGAGGGAGGAGCGGTGTGGGTTGAGGGTGCTCGGGGGTGCCTTTTATAGGCTGGAGGAGAGAAGGCAACGGGTGCCCGCATTCACTCCGGCGGCGACGTTGAATGCGACGGCGAGGAGGGGCGTAACGCATGAGTTTATGCCAGAAACGGGTGCGGTGCATGCGGGGGAGTAATTGGGTACAGCCGCGGAGGTGAGAGAGGGATGGATTTCGGGTGTCAATGGCGGCGGCAGCGGCGAAGATCGCGCGGGGAATAAGGAAACCGATCGGGGACGATGGATCTGACAAGCGGGGCCCGCATGTCAGCGACAGAAGAAAACGGGAAAGGGCGGGGGCGATGGTCGGATGAACGGCACGTGGCAAAGGGGAGGGATGCGGGCTATTGGATCCGAGTGAACCGGTAAGTGAAGGAGAACGGTCCCGATCTCATCCGACAACAGGGATTGAATCCATGCCGCTGGGGTTTCGCGAAGGGTAAGTGGTCGCGACGGGCGGATGAGATCCAACAACGGTGAACGGCCCCGATCACACCACGTGTCGCTAGGAGCGGAGGGGAAGGCGGGATGAAGCGGTAAGTTAAATCGGACGACGAGGAAAGGATCCGGCGGCACGGGTTCGGCCTGATGGATGACAAGTGTCGGCCCCAGGAGAAGTTTTGGATTTTATTTTCTTTTTGAATTTCAGAAATGACTAGGAGGTTTTAAAATACCCAGAAAAATACCAAATAAAAATTTAAAATTCCAGAAAAATTCAGAGAACCTTCTGAGACTATTTGAGACTTAATAAAAATAAATTCAACCCATTTTGATATTTATATTTTGCAAAAGCATAATTTGACTTAAAAGAGGAGGTTTTTAATTCCTTATAAATTCCTGAAATTTAATAAAATTACAGAACTGAGCTTAGAAAATGAAATACATTTATTTTGACTTCATGAAATGCAACAAGTTCAATTTGGCTTTTATAAGATAAAGTTTTTAAATTTTCTCACACCAGGACTTTGAATAAAATCCAGAAAAATCCAATAAATTTTAAGAAATTATTTTAATAAAGGAATACAATTTTTGGGATGTTATAAACCTACCCCACTTAAAGAAATCTTGCCCTCGAGATTTGCACTAGCTAGAAAAAGAGATGGGGATGGCTGGCCTTCAAATCCTCTTCTCGCTCCCAAGTGGCTTCGTCTTCGGCGTGATTGCTCCACTGAACCTTGCAGAACCTGTTGGTCTTCCTTCTTGTCTGACGCTCTGCAGTCTCGAGAATCTTGATTGGTTGCTCCTAATAAGTGAGATCATCTTGAAGGTCCAAGGTTTCTAATGCGGCTTGCTCCATAGGTACCCGGAGGCACTTCTTCAACTGAGAGACATGGAAAACATCATGCACCCCTGACATGCTTGGTGGTAAGTCTAACTGATAAGCGACTTCACCTCTTCGATTCAGAATCTTAAAATGTCCCACATATCTAGGTGCTAGCTTCCCTCGGACATGAAATCTTTTAACTCCTCTGAGTGGGGATACTCTAAGATAGACGTAGTCCCCGACCTCAAAGGTCAAGTCTCGACGACGATTGTCCGCATAACTCTTCTGTCGAGATTGGGCTATTTTCAGTCTGTCTCTAATCTTCTTAACTTTATCTTCGGCGTCTTGAAGTAGATTTGGTCCGGCTTCTTGAGGTTCTCCTTGTTGATCCCAAAGCAAGGGTTTTCTACACTTTCGGCCATACAAGGCTTCGAATGGTGCCATCTGCAGACTGGCTTAGTAGCTATTATTGTACAAGAACTCTGCATAGGGCAATGAACGGTCCCAACTGTTCCCAAAATCCAGAGTACATGCTCTTAGCATATCCTCGAGTATCTGGTTTACTCTTTCTGTTTGGCCATCTGTCTGGGGATGGTAAGCTGTACTGAAACTGAGTTTACTCCCTAACTCTTCATGCAACTTTTGCCAGAATCGAGAAGTGAACTGACTACCTCGATCTGACACTATCTTCTTGGGAACGCTATACATGCACACAATCCGGGACATGTATAGTTCAGCCAACTTACTTCCAGAATAAGTGGTTTTGACCGGTATAAAGTGAGCCACTTTAGTCAATCGGTCTATGATTACCTAGATTGAATCATAACCCGATTGCGTCCTTGGAAGTCCGGTTATGAAATCCATACCGATTTCTTCCCACTTCCATTCTGGTATTGGCAGTGGTTGCAAGAGTCCAGCTGGTCTCTGATGTTCTGCTTTAACCCGCGGACAGGTGTCACAAGTTTCAATAAACTCTGCTATTTCTCTCTTCATGCTAACCCACCAATATCTTTCCCTCAGGTCCTAGTACATCTTGGTACGACCTGGGTGAATAGAATACGGGGTGTCATGGGCTTCTTTCAGAATCATGATTTTGATCTCCTGATTATTGGGCACACAGATGCGGTTCTCGAACCAAACCGTGCCATGCTCATCTTCACTGAATCCTAGGGCCTTACCTCTTCTCATATTCTTTTTTATTTCTTGAATATCCTCGTCAACTTTCTGAGCTTCTTTAATTTGATCAGGCAAGGCAGGTTGTATATCCAGGGTGGTGAGAATGCTTGATCCCATCGAATTTAGACTTAGACGGGCGACTCCCTCCCGAAGTCGGGTCTGGTCTTCTTCCGATAAAACCACATTTGCATAGGGCTTCCTGCTTAAGGCATCGGCTACAACATTTGCTTTTCCGGGATGGTAGTGTATACCGATGTCATAGTCCTTTATTAATTCTAACCACCTGCGCTGCCTCAGATTGAGCTCTGCCTGGGTGAAGATATACTTCGAGCTCTTGTGGTCCGTGTATACTTCACAACGGTTACCGATAAGATAGTGACGTCAGATTTTTAAAGTGTGCAACACTGCTGCTAACTCCAAGTCATGAGTAGGATAATTGTACTCATGAGGCTTGAGTTGACATGATGCGTAGGCTACCACTTTGCCTTCTTGCATTAGAACACAGCCTTTATGCAAGAAAACCTCGAAGCCTTTATGCACGTCCGGCAAAACAAGCACGGGCGCTGAGACTAGCCTTTTCTTGAGGGTCTGAAAACTTTGCTCACAAGCTTTTGTCCATTCGAACTTCTTTTCCTTTTTCAGCAACTGAGTCATGGGCTTGGCTAGCTCGGAGAATCCTGCTATGAACCGGCGGTAATAACCCGCAAGTCCAAGGAAGCTCCTGACTTCTATCACGGACTTTGGTTGCCTCCACTCCATTACTGCTTCTATCTTGGAAGGATCTACAGCAATTCCTTCGGCTGTCACGATATGTCCAAGGAAGGCAACCTCTTTTAGCCAAAATTCACATTTACTGAATTTGGCAAAGAGCTGATGCTCTCGAAGTTTTTCCAATGTGATCCTGAGATGCTGCTCATGTTCTTCTTCATTCTTGGAGTAGATGAGAATGTCATCGATGAAGATTACCACAAACTTGTCCAATTATTTCATGAATACACTGTTCATCATGCTCATGAAATAGGCCGGTGCATTGGTCAGTCCAAACGACATGACTGTGAACTCATAATGTCCGTGATTCGTGGAGAATGCGCCTTGGGAATGTCTTCACGATCTTCAACTGGTGATATCCTGATCGCTGGTCAATCTTGGAGAAGACACCGGCTCCTTTCAACTGATCGAACAGGTCGTCGATCCTAGGCAGAGGGTATTTGTTCTTGATGGTAACATCGTTGAAGGCTCTGTAATCCACACATAGCCTCAATCTTTCATCCTTTTTCTTGACGAACAGGACGGGTGCTCCCCAAGGTGACGAACTAGGTCAGATGTAACCTTTGTCTTCCAACTCCTTAAGCTGTTTCTTCAGTTCCGCTAACTCATTAGCAGGCATCCGATATTGTCGCTTGAAGATTGGGGCGGTGCCTGGGGCTTGGTCAATCACGAACTCAATTTCCCTATCCGGTGGCATCCCTGGTAATTCTTCGGAAAAAACATCTAGGTATTCCCGCACTATTGGCACTTCTTCCAAGACTTGAAGATGAAAGAGGGTACATTCTTCTGCTCCCGGAATTTGAGGTGAGAAGATCACTTCTATGCCTTGGTCATTGGTGAGGGTGATGGATCTGGTAGCGCAATTGATCTGACCTTGATTCTTGCCTACCAGTTCATTCCGAGAATGACATCTAACCCTTGTGATTCTAGAACCAAAAGGTCGGCTAGGAATCGGGTTCCATCTATGAGTAGTTCTACCTTTGGGCACAAAGTCCCTGCTCTCATTTCTGCTCCAGGGGAGTGAATTATCATAGGGTTGCTAAGAGTTACCATGCCCAACCCATGCTTATCCACAAAAGTTTTTGATATGAAAGAGTGTGATGCTCCGGAATATAAAAGGACTGATGCTGGTACTGAGTTGACGAGAAACATACCCAGCACGATGTCCGGTGCAGCCTGCGCTTCTTCCGCTGTCACATGGTTCACTCTCCCCTTGATGAAGGTTTGCGGCTTCTGCTGTCCCTGGTTCTAACTTCCAGAGGCTCCTAGGGTTGCTGCTGCTTGGATCTTCTTGGGGCACACCTTGTCATAGTGCCCTGGTTCTTTGTAGTAGAAACAGGTCACTCCGTCCGACGGTGGACTGCTCTTCTGCACCTGGCCACCGGTCGTTGGGGTGCGGTTGTTCTGGAATTGCTGGCGACTGGCCTAGAACGACGGACGGCTGGTTGAGGATTTGAACTTGCCTGATTGGGTCTTGAAGTTGCTGCCATGAGGTCTGAACATGTTCATGTGCGGAGGAGCACTACGAACCTTGTGAGAACCTCCAGAGTTGCTCCTCTGATCTGCCATTCTTCTTTTTCGAGTTTCCATCTCCATGTGCTTGCCCTCCTAGCGGATGGCCTTACTGACTAGCTGGTGGAAGTCAGTATAGTCACCCGATATCAGCTGCACTGATATGTTGTCATTCAGGCCCTCCATGAACCTTTCCTGCTTGGCTTCGTCGGAGACCACATCCTCTGGCGCATAGCGGGCCAGTTGGTTGAACTTCTGCACGTACTCATTGACAGTGCGGCTTCCTTGACGCAGGGCCCGAAATTCCTTCTTCTTCAAGGCCATGGTGTCGGTGGGGATGTGAGCCTTGTGAAAGCTTTGCTCGAGCTCATTCCACGTCACGGTCTGGGGGTTGGCATGTGAGGCGGTGAAAGTATCCCACCATTGAGACGCGGGTCCATTCAGCTGATGGGAAGCGAATAGGACTCGCTCTCGATCAGTGCACTGCAAAATATCCAGCTTCTTGCCAATTGACCTGAGCTAGTCGTCGGCGTCCATTGGTTCGGCACTACCGGCGAAGGTCGGTGGCTTGATCCTTAGGAACTCTGAAAGACGATTGGGAGGTGCCTGGGCAGGTTGATGATGAGCTTGAGGATTGTTGATAGTCTGAGCTACAGCTTGATCAACTGTTCATTGACACATCAATCGCGCTCAATCCGGTCCCTCACGCCGCGGGGTGGTGGAATGGGGGCTGATTGGCTCCCTTGAGCCCCGGGGTTGGCATTGTCGCTGGGGTTCCTCTGTGTGTTCATCATCTGCCGAAGCTTCCAGATTAAGAGGGGAGAGAGAACTAAAAGGAGAGGTTCTTGTAACAATCCCACCAACAAAACACACAAAAGCAAGGAAAACAGAATTAAGAGCCAAATAAAATTTCTTTTATTTTATTATAATAGTCTCGCGGCTGTTAACAAAGGACTACAGCCCGCGGAAAATGTTTTAAGGCTAAGACTCAGGGTTGTCTAGACACTAGTGCTGCGCTCGAGCCTCCTCGGAAAAGGCTCGAAGTAGTGGAGTCCAGATCTCCGCATGCAGCTCGCCTGGGCTTCTTCTTCCACTGCACGGAGCTTCTGCTGCGTGGTGTGCAGCTCATCCAGGGTGGTCTGGTACATGTGATCCATGGACTTGGTGAACTCCACTTGTCGCAGGAGACGGGGTTGCTCTGCACTGTGGATGAAAAGTCGCCGGGCGCACCAAGAGGAGTCTTCATGGGGAAGTATTGAAGTCCGTGACGCTGCAGTCCCGAGCGAGATGTTCCTCAATCGCGAATGGCCTCCTGTGCTGCATCTTGCACTCCGCCAAGAAGGTTGCTCGGTAGGGGCGCCAAGATGTAAATGGCCCCGCTGGCTGCAAAATCTTTGAAGATCTTCACTTCCACCTCCAGCCGCCCTTGTCACCATACATGCCAACGCATCATTGGTAGAGGGGTATGGACGAAGTTGAGCTCCCGCTGAGGCCGCATGTGCCGCCCGCGAAGAGTCCGACAAGGGTTCCGTGGGAGACGCGGGTAGGTTGCTCCATCTAAAATTTGGAAGAGGAGAGAAGTTAGTAATCAGTTTTGGTAAGAGATTTGAGCAAAGGAAGAGATGATTTTAAAAGAGGCATTTCTTATCAAAATATGTCCTTAAGGTTGGTCTCTAGCTAAGGTCACGCCTTAGGTCATTATTGCTCGATACCATTTCGCTTGAACCTGCAACAACAACTCGAGTCCTTCAGGTAAGTCGACTATCCTAGGAAAAGCTAGTGCGCATGTGGTTTAACAAAGAATGTATATCATGCAAAAATCACCACAGAGTATTATTAAACGAAAATACGCCTTAAGGCCAAGTCTACAATATAGGCACAAGGCCAACAAAAGAAAATAAAATAGCGAAAGCGTAAAAGTAGCAAACAGCCCATCCAGCCTCCCACAAAGCGAATGACTGTAAGACGGTCCTACTACTGAAGTAGTCCTCACCGCCATAGTCGCCGCCGAACTCTAGCAACAGATTATAGCAAGGTGAGCACATAAAGTACTCCCAAGGTAAGCACATAAGTACTTACGCAAGTTACACCGTGAGTTTTAACAGAGTGAATTCATGCATAGAGATAACAAAGGAAGGCTTAATAAGGTTATTTGTGCGAAAACAAGATCAATTTAAATACAATAGCATAAATGTAAAAGCTAAATTTTTAATACATCATATGAAACAATATTTTAACTAGTATTATCGCTAGTGTAGGCCCACCTACACTAACCCAACCACTGCATCCCACCCGACCATTATCAAAACCATCGTTGTTTGCCCGAAAATCAAGTTTTATTAAACCAAGTCTAATCAGTGAAAACTTTACTCAAGATGTCCATGATCAGGACACGGCTATCCGTATAGTTTGTTACTCGCAGAGGTGTACAACTTACCCACAAGACATTCCTCTCACTTGAGCCACGCGATAAACACACCGCCTTAGGTGTGCAGAGGAGAGTTCATGATAAGGCTGTTCCAATGTTCCATAGCCAAAATAATCACGCCGCCACTAAGGTTTCACCACAAGTCGAATCCACGAGTTGGAGCCCCCTCTGGTGCCATGTGAGACTTCCCACAGCCTACACCGCGCTCACATTCAGCCAATAGCGAGACTATATTTGGAACTTCACAAATTACTTAGTCAGGTCCGTCCCATACCGGACTTGTGGTAGTACGAAGTGACTTTGTAAAATGAATCACAGAAACGGTCCTTAATTCGATTTAGGCTCAACCGCATAACCACATGCATGACAATCAACTAGGTGTCACCAAACACGAGGCATGCCGGCACCCACCACCTAACCATTAGCCTAAGTCCAAATCATAAGTTCTATTTTTATTTTTAAACCATTTCCATAAACCATACTTGACTCACCGAAGTCAAGATTAAAAAGGAACTGTCATTTCATGTGAAAGATTGATCCCACCTAAAATTATACTAAGTTAGGCTAAGAATTTCTATAAAATTTCTAGTCAATACTATGGTACTAACTAGTTTTCAGCTAGGGTGACAAGATATATGAATTCGAGATTCAAAATTGGCTATAGTCAAAAGATCATGGGCATAACTAAAGTTTAAACTGAATTTAAATTAAATTTGAATAGAAGTACGCATGCATATACAGTAAAACAACATAAATAAATTTGAAATATTAGGTTCAACATGGTCAAAGGTGTAACTTACCTTGATCGAAGTCTTGCTTAAAATCATCGAACTCGAACTCTCCGGAATCGTCAAAATCTAAAGAAAAGAGCCAATTCGGTTGAGCGGCTGACATGTGGGCCCAGGTTTAGTGGACTGGGTCCATGGACCCGAGAGAAGGGTGAGGTGGCAGGCGGGCACGCGGGGAGCGAGGTGGCGCTGTCGTGGCGCTGACCTGACCGCCACCTGGCTGCCACGCACTGCTACCGCCCGACGGCCGACGACCGCCGGCGGCGGCGGCGCTCGGGGACCGAGGGTTGTCGGAGCTCCGGCGGGTGGTGGTGCCGGCCGATGGGTGCAAAAGGTAGAGGGAGGCACGGGGAACGCATTGGTACCTGGTGCGGATCCCGAGGGTGACCAGAGGGGAGAATCGGTGAAGAGGGGCGGCGGCCGGAGAAGGGGTTCACGGCGGCGGAGAGGATCCGGCGACACAAAAGCTCGGGGGAGTGGTTGCCGGGGTTCGTCTGGTCACCTGTAACATCCTATTTTTCTGTCAATTTTAAAGCCAGGATTTTAAAAATGAATTTTCTGGAATTTTCTGAATTTAATTCAAGCTTCAAATGAATTTTTAGAATTTTCAAAGATTTAATATGATTAAAATAAACATTAACATAAGCTGGAAATATTTTATTTGGATTCTTCAGGTCTCAAGGAATTTTCTGGTATTTTTGGTGAATTTTTGGGATTTATTTGCTATTTTCTAGAGCTTTTAGAAGTTTATTTGAATTTCTAGAAAAGAAAAGAAATTGAAAAACTTCCCCGCCGCCCGATCCTCCTCCCCGCCACGCGTCACCCATCCACCGCGCCCGCGCCGCAGACTCTTTCCCGCGCACTCCGCTCGCGCGCTCGACTCACGCTCGCCACGCTGCCGGCATCCGCGCCGACATGGCGGCACTCACCGCCTCACGCTCGCGCCGCCTTCGCTGCCCACCCGCGCCAAGGCTCGATCGCTCGACGCGACGACGCGCGCCATCAGAATCCTAACGCTAACCTCGACCGTCCGATCGCTCCACGTGGCCGCATCCTAACCGCTCAACCGCGCTCGCTTTCGCACCGAGCCGCCTCCGAATTGATCACCTCGGGTCGTGGATTTAAACGCCGCCGCCGCCGATTCGCGCGCTCGCCGCTTCGCTGCCGCCTGGCCGCTGCTTTCGCCGACCGCCACGCGCTGCCGATCCGCCTCTCGCTGCCACGCTGCCGCCATCGCTTCCGCCTTCGCCACGCAAGCTGACAAGCGACGCCATACGCGATGCGCCGCGCCACGCTGCCGACGATCCGCGCTGCCCCGCGCCTCTGCAAGATCTCCGCGCCACTCAGATCTTAGCCGAGGGCTCAGACTGCCGCCGCGCCCGCGCGCTCGCCGCCGATCTCGCACTCCGCCGCGCCGTGCCACGCCACCGAGCCACGCCAGCCCTAGCCCACGTGGCATGCCACGGGACATGCCACGCCACCGAATCTGCCCCCGGTGCCACGCCGCCACGCCACCTCGTGGCACGTGGCAAGATATGCCGCCGCCACGCCAACCCTAGCGTGCCGCTGCCACCGCCGCCGCGCGGCATCAAGCTGCGGGCCGAGTCCATGGTGGACCCGTTTCGCGGCACCCGGTCCACAAAGACAAGAATTTTTCTGATTTTCCCGATTTAATTTAGGTTTAATTTTTCGAGAGCCCGTTCTCCTCCGTCCTAGCTCCGATTGACCCCGTTCTTTTTTCTAAATTCATATAAAATCAAGCTCTAGCTGTTGGTTCTGGTTTTGTGATTTTTGGAGTTCATTTGCTTATCATTTTATGTGTTTTTTGGTTTCGGTCGATTTCTCTCTCGCTAGATTCGATTCAAGGAGCAGTGTTCCATACCAAGACCACGAGTACTCGCTGAGCATAACCAAGGCAAGTCGTGTCCTTTGATCATGTTGAACCCAGTTTGCAATCTATTATTTAATTATTTTGTTTTAAATTACATCGCATCGCTATTTTTATTCAATCCTTTGCACTGGTAGTTATCGTCCCAATTGAGATTACACCTCCTTGATACTTTGGAATGCCATGATACCATTGTCACCATAGGATGGGAAACTTACTAGTGATGTATGTTGGGAGTGGACAGGTAGTTCACTTTGAGTTTAGCTTGTGAATTGGTGTTCACAAGTGGTTCATGTTTATTCCTTTGATTATTTATTATCATTGTTTTCAGTTAACTTTCGCTTTCAAGTTATTTATATTATTTCATTGTGAAATGCCTTATGCAAATTAACCTTTCAGCCTTCCTTTGTAAGCCTTGCATATTATATTGCATTCATTTGTTACAACGACTTGCCGAAAAATTAATGTACTCGCGCTTTACGCCTATGTTGCTGGGCTTGAGGAGAGGAGTACTATCACAGGAGGTTCCGTAATGAGAGTACTACGACGACTTCACAAATTAGGCTTCGCTTCTCCACCGATAGCCGTGGGCTTGTCGATTGCCGCCACGCTACACTTTGGATTTTCGCCGCTATTTTGTTAAGCCCTTCCGCTAGAGATATTGTAAGCTTGGCCATAAGGTCGCACTTTGATATTTTATCAATATTCGAAGTTTTCCTTTATTATTATCGTGTATGATCGTGATGACATATATGTTTGACTGCACTAACGTGATCCCGACTAGTGCGCTTACACAGAGACCGATTTGCATATTCGGTCTCGACAGAGATGGTATCGAGCCATATCGATCAGAGGACGGCACTAGTTAGAATGGTCAGAACTCCAAAATTTTATTTTCTAAATCAAATCAACTAAATTTGATATTTAGTAATATCTCTATCCTCTTACCTCATTCTTAAGGATTCTTGTCTATCACCCCAACTCTTGCAAAATTTATTTTTATAAAGTTATAAACCGATCTTTCCTTTATAAATGCATTAGATGTCCCAAGCTTTACAAATTGACAGAGGATGGAGATCACTTCTACGCTGCTCGCTATGAGCCCTGATTGAAGAGATTGCCCGCCTACCTCACCAAGGATGAGAAGCATAAGGGTCAACGATCGAAGCATCTCCGTGCTATACTTCACCACCCGAAGTCGGCAAGCGTTATACACCACGCCTTCAAGAATGCCGTGTGCTGGAGAGATGTCAAGACAAGGAGTTGCGCACAAAGCCATCCGCCGCTTTGCAAGCTATACAAGATCAACATGGCCAGACTCATCCGGATGTTCAAGGAGCAGTACGGAGTCACCCCTAGACTACCGGAGCGCCCGAGGAGCCCGATCGCAGCTACCAAGATTCTACCGCCGCTTACACCGCCGAGCCCGAGCGTAGACGTCAGATCACCGAGATCGCCGAGCCTATCTCACCGGCTCACCCCGGGCCCCGGCCGAGAGCAGTCACCGCTGATCCGCAACTCGTGGGTTGTCTACAGCGATTCAGAGGACGCTAGTGGTGTACCATATTTGTCAAGACCCGAGTGGGAGCCTTCAGAGTAGATAGTGCGAGTAGACACGTTGGATTTTATTTGTAGTTGTGTTCATGAGCTGCAAATATTGCCTTAAAAGCATTATATTGCGATCATGTCAATCTTTTAATGGAGTTAATTTTGTTCGCTTTGTTAGCCTTTTGGCTAAGTGTTTGTTTAGTTTAGGTTTCCATTAAGCAAAACCCTTAGACGATTTACCTCTTATCTATGCTTTTCCTCTCGCCTTTTACCTTTGGTCACCAAGCAGCTTGTTTTCTTTTCAAAGCAAGATGGTTGATACCAGAACTCCTCCACCGCAATCAAAGTAATCCAGACCTGTGAGAGCAAAGTTGCACAGAGCTGCCACCTACCTTGGACCCCGCCTCGCCGCTTTTGGTGGCCTGCACTCAGATGATGTAGACCATGATGCAGCAGTATGTAGACTATGATGCAGCGACAAAGACCAGAGCCAAGATCACCACCAAAGACTCGACAAGAAATTCAAATATGCAGAGTTCATGAGGACGAGACCGCCTGCTTTCTCCGCTCACGAGCCTTTCGAGGTCGATGATTGATCCGCTCATTGAGAAGAAACTGAATTTGGCCCAAGGCACGCATGAGAGAAGGTATTATATGCAGACATCGCTTGAGGGACCAAAGAAGCAGAGTGGTTGGAGAACCATCAGGCCGCCCATGAGAACCGTAACAACATCACTTGGAAGGAGTTCGCCAAAACCTTCCATACCGCCCACGCCATGGATGGAGTGGTCGAGATGAAGAAGGATGAGTTCGGGAATTCCAAAGAGGAACTCGCCAAGGAGTGAATATCTCAATAAATTCACTCACTTGGCTTCGCCACGCGCTGCAGGATGTAGCATTAGATGCAATAGCGTAAGAGGTTCAAGAAAGGCTTGAACCCGCTTTGAAGGTGCAAGTCGAGGCAACCACTATGCCGCCAAAGCAAGCAGGATATGGCCATTCTCATCGAGGAGAGTCGCCGCGAGCTCGAGGAGTCTCGCAAGAGGAGTCTCGCAAGAGGAGGTTGATCCAGCAGGGTCACACCGCACTCACCCCCAGAGGCCTGCTTTGTTCCTACCACCTGACGAGTGCCACAAAGAAAAGAAGCAGCAGCAGCCGCACCAGACTCCCACTGTGACGCCACGCTGGGCTTCTGGGCCAGATGGCCCCGTGGTTCCAGTGGTCAAGAACAAAGAAAAGAGCAATAACTCAGAAAGATCTCGCACACTTGCTTCAAGTGTCATGAGGTGGGACACTATGCTAGCAAGTGCCTCGCAGGCGTGCCCCGACGCCAATTCGCCTCGACCGGGAGCCACACCGGCCGCATTCTACCCTAGGAGCAGACGAGGAGCACCCCGCATCGTGATGTGCAAGGTGACGCCGTGGAGAGGTCGTGAACCATGTCACCGCAGAGGATGCTCAGCAAAGCACTAGACGCCAGGATCGGCACGCCCTAGTACATTCGGCCTCGCCACGCTTTATTTGATTCTAGAGCTCGATTCGCTTGTTTCTGAGTTTTGCTTTAAAGCAACAATTGAAAACCGCTGTTTTGGATCTGCTTCTTTTAATCTAACTCGATTCGAAGTTGAGATCCAACCTAGGTTGTCCAGAGTTAGATAACCATTCAGTGGAGTTGAGTTCGTGGTCGACCGATTTTGTGGATATGCACTCCCTAGATGTAATCTTGGGAATGGATTGGCTTCAGAGGTAGCAGGCAGTGTTAGATTGTGGGAGCAGAGCAGTGACCTTAACCAATTCAGATGGAGTTAAGGTGCGATTCGCAGCCAGCGAGTGTCACCTGTGAGCTACCATGGTTTGCCAGAGCAAGGTGATCCAGTTGGAGGATGTACCGGTTGTCAGGGAGTACCCCGACGTGTTTTCAGATGATCTTCCAGGTATGCCACCAGAGAGAGAGGTTGAGTTTCTGATCGAGCTTGTACCAGGTACAGCTTTGATTTCCAAGAGACCCTACAGGATGCCAGCTAATGATCTAGCGGAGTTAAAGAAGGAAATTCAGGAGCTTTTGGATAAGGGTTATATCAGACCGAGTTCATTACCGTGGGGAGCGCCAGTGTTGTTCGTCAAGAAGAAGGATGGTAGTCCGCATGTGTGTGGACTACAGAGCACTTAATGAGGTCACCATCAAGAATAAGTACTCTCCGCCCTGTGATTGATGACCGCTTGATCAGCTTAAGGAGCAGGAGTTTTCTAAGATTGACTTGAGGTCGATATCATCGATGAGGATTCGCTAAGGAGGATATACCCAAGACATTTTCTCGACTGCTATGGTCTTTACGAAGTTCACCGTGATGTCATTTGGTTTGACCAATACCCCAGTATATTTCATGTATTTGATGAATAAAGTGTTCATGGAGTATTTGGATAAGTTTGTCGTGGTGTTCATTGACGACATTTTGATATATTCCAAGGATGAGAGAGAGCATCGAGCTTTTGAGATTAGCATTACGTAAATTGAGGGATAACTGGGCCATGTGAAGTTCAGCAAATGTGAGTTTTGGATGAAGAAAGTCGATTTCTAGGGCATGTGTTGACAGCAGTATGAGTCGCAGCTTGACCCAGAAAAGTGAGTGATGTTTTGATTGGCAATACCCACTTCGCTTAACTGTGTCGAGTTTTCTGGTATGACAGATACTACCGCCGCTTTATTGAGGGATTTTCCAAAGGTGGCTGCACTTCACGCAGCTTGCTCAAGAAGGAAAAGAAGTTCACCCGACAACAGAGTGCGAAAAGTTTTCAGAGACTTAAGGAGAGTTTGACGACAAAGGCTTGTGTTGCCTCGATATTAATAAGGATTTTGAGATATATTGCGATGCCTCTCGCAAAGGTTTGGGTTGTGTCTTGATGCAAGACAAGAGAGTGGTAGCTACGCCACGCCGCTTGAGACCGCATGAGGAGAACTACCCTACTCATGATTTGGAGCTAGCACGTAGTGCATGCTTTAAAGATTTGGCGCCGTTATCCGATGGGTAATAGATGTGAGGTTTACATGCATCATAAGAGTCTAAAATACATCTTTACCTGGGCCCGAGCTTAACCTCGTGCAGAGGAGGTGGTTAGAACTCGATAAAGGATTATAATGTTGGCATACATTATCATCCCGGGAAAGCTAATGTTGTTGCAGTATGCCTTGAGCAGTAAAGGTATAATGCAATTCAGTTGATGATTCGAGAGAGTCACCAAGATTGCATGAGGAATTTCGTGCTTAGCCTTGAGTTGGTTGAGTCGTAGTTTTTGGCAAATATGGAGATACAAATTACTTTGATGGTCGATTCACAAAGCCTCACCGATGATGAGGCATTTCAAATAATCATAAATAACTTAAGTGAAGGTAAAGAGTCGATTTTCAAGTGGATGACCAGGAACCTTGTGGTTCAAGCACGCTTGTGTGTGCCCAACAAGCAAGAGCTAAAGGATGTGTTGTTAAAAGAGGCTCATGAGTCGTTGTATTCGATTCATCCAGCAGATTTAAGATGTACCAGACATTAAGGATAAGTATTGGTGCCAAGCATGAAGCGTGAGATCGCGAGTATGTAGCCCTTTGTGATGTTTGTCGAGAGTAAAGGCAGAGCAT
>CM070690.1:966967-1208032 GCA_036346265.1 Melocanna baccifera
GTTTGAATAAAAATAGCAATGCAACGTAATTTGAAACAAAATAATTAAATAATAGTTTGTAAAATTGGGTTCAACATGATCAAGGGACACGACTTGCCTTCGTTATGCTCGCGGGTACTCACGGTCTTCAGCGCGAAACACGCTCCTCCGAATCCGAATCTAACGAGAGAAAGCGACCGGAAACAAAGAAACACATAAAATGACAAGCAAAAGAACTCAAAAATTCACAAAAACAGAACTAACAGCTAGAGCTCGATTTTAGATGAATTTAGAAAAAAGCACGGGGTCAATCGGAGCTAGGACGGAGGAGAACGGGCTCCCGGAAAATTAATTCAAAATTAATTTGGGAAAATTGAAAAAGGCTATCGTGTCTTGTGAACCCGGTCCACCGATTCCGAGTTCACCGTGGACCCGGTCCACGAATAAAGGCACGGTGGCGGCGGGTCGACGCGGCGGGCACGCCGACGTGGCGCAAAGATATGCCGCCACGCGGCGCGCGGCCGACGCGGGCACCGACGCGGCCGCCACGTGGCTCGGGGACGGCTAGGGCCGACGTGGCGCCGACGTGGCATGCCACGTGTCGTGCCACGTGGTTTAGGGCTGACGTGGCACACGCCGTGCTGCCACGTGGCTAGGCTAAGCCGGGCGGCGCGGCGCGGCGGCGGCGATGGTATCCGACGGCGGGAGGCGGACACGCGCCGATTCGAGCCTCGCCGACCGAAGCGGCGGCGGGATCGCGCGGCGCGGCGCGGCGACGGGCGGATCGGCGACGCGTGGCGGCTCGCCGCGCTGGCGTCCGCGCGGCGCGCGCGCTGGCGCGCGGGCGAAGCGCGGATCGCAGCGGCGGGCGACGATGGTCGGGCGCGAGGGTGGATCGGCGGCAGCGTGGCGGCTCGCGCGCGAGGCGACGGTCGCGGCGCGCTGGCGCAGCCGCGCCGAGGCGAGGCGAGGCGAGGGCGACGGCGACGGCGAGGCGACGCGGCGACGCGGCGAATCGCGCGGAGCTCATCGGCGGCGACGCGGCGGCGGCTATCGCCCGGCGACGGCGGCGGCAGCGGTGACGCGTCCGGCGGCGGCGAACGCTCCGGCGGCGGCGGTGGTGCGAGGGCGCGAGGAGGCGCGCGAGCTCCGTCGGTGCATGCACACGAACCGAGGACGGCGCAGAGCGTTTATCACGCGAACCGAGGAGCTCGGATCGGTTACGGCGACGCGCGGACGAGACGGGTTTAGACGGCTAGGATTGGGCCACGCGCGGATCGGACGGTGGGATGGTTAGGGTTAGGTTTACGCGGGCGCTGGGCGAAGGTTGGGATCGCGCGCGCGCGCGATCGAGCGCCGAGGCGAGGCGAGGGCGGGCGCGCGCTGCCGCCGCCGCAGCGGAGGCGCGATGATGCGCGACGCGTGGCGCGGGCGGGATCGGGCGGCGGGGCGAGCGGGTGCGCGGGAAAGGGTACGGCGGCGGCGCGGGCGGCGGGATGGGTGACGCGTGGAGGAGAGAGGAAGATCGGGCGGCGGAGGTTATTTCCTTTTCTTTTCTTTTTCCCGAAATTCAAATAAACTTCTAAAAGCTCTAGAAAATAGCAAATAAATCCGGAAAATTCACCAAAAATACCAGAAAATTCCTTGTGACACAAGGAACACAAATAAAATATTTTCAACTTATGTTAATGTTTATTTTAATCACATTAAATCATTTAAAACTTTAGAAATTCATTTGAAGCTTCAATTAATTTCAGAAAATTCCAGAAAATTCATTTTTGAAATCCAGGCTTTAAAAATCTCAGAAAAACAGGATGTTACACTTGTGCGTATAAAGAATACGGCCGGTGGCTGCTGGTGGTGTGGGCTTTTTCTGGGGTGTCAGGAGTTAGCCAAAAGTTTGTACGAGACAAGAAAAAGGAAAATATACTTGTGACAGATGGCTGTCAAGTGCAGCTTTTGAAGGAAGAAAAAGACAAGTTGATGTCTGCATGTTTTGGGCGTTGCTTGGATCCATGATCTACTCGGCATAGATGCGTCATCCTCGTCTCCTTCCATGCGAGATAAGCAAGCAGCATCACGCTCCTGCCTCGACTGCTGTGTTGCTCGCGATTGCTTTTCTGCCCGCACACGCGTTCAATCTGTTTGAACGGTTTCTTCATCAGCAACGCGTGTTTGCTTCATCTATTCACGTACTAGAACATCAAGCACGTTTTGCACGTCTTACTATGACTTCAATTGCAAAAATTAATTCAATTGCCATGACTACACACCACACAGGTCCACAAATCAACCCCACTTGAAAATGTGCCAGCCAGTGCCAATGCAAGTTTCACAACAATTTTCATGCGATCAAACAGCAGCCATTTTACAAGCGTAAAAAAAGATATGCTATGTCAGAGCAGATGCAGATCATGGCATGTCGCTAGATTGTATTACCTGTGGTTGGGTACGCAAGCGCCTATCTCGTCTTTCACACCACCAAGATTCCATCCATCACGACAGAGGTATTCTGCGGTGGAAGGTTATTTTCCGATGAGAGGCATGTCGTTGTTTGTGATCTAAAAGACTCTTTTATGCACACAACACTTTCTTTTTCGGCTTTATTGCATAATAAATACCCCTTTTAATTAGACTGGACCTAATATAAGGCTAAAAGCCTAAGAATTCTAGCCACATAACTCTGCAAGAGCCCTAATTGACTCGCATTCTCGTGCACTAACAAGTAACAACTAATCGATCGGCTACGCAATGAATGCGTGCCTTCAGACCGTATATTCGTGGATGAATCATCATATAATCCCAACTCCCCGATATGCTAGTGCAAGAAAGTGATCTAACAATCTCATTTATACTATAGGAGTAGTGTAAAAGGTAATTTGGTCCGCCACTCATTGTTATGTAGTCAGAATAAGGTAATAGTATCCACTGCACATTTCCCTCTTCAAAATAATGAGCACCTACCTGGTGAACATGTAAGTGATATTTATACTATAGAAATTACTACATATACTTATAATAACACTAAATAACCATGATTCTAGCTTCAGCTAAGTAAAACAGCTAACCTGTATCTTTCCTTTAACTTCAACAAATTGCAACTCATCGCTGAATTCCAAAGTCCAAATCGAACGCTAGCCGCCATCGCTGGATGCACAATATTGAATATTATTAAAATCCAAACAAAAGTCATGATTTATAGGTGCAAGATTTAAGAAAACAAGGTAAATTTCTTTAACAATAGAGAGGTGGCAAACATAAGTCAGACAACATACCAAAAGTTTTGTGGGCTCCATCTAGCAGTGAGAAATAACTATCGCTAAACCAAAATCAGCTCCGGTCCTCTACATCCTTTCCATTGGTACAATAAACGGCACATACCCTTTTGGATAAGCTTCACAACATATTTGGACAATTCAACATCTAAAGCACTCTGTATCAAATACATGAGATTAAAAGATTATATATTGATTAATATGGAAAATGAAGAAATGATGAAGAGACAATAGCAGAGTTAATATACCTGAACTCCTCAATGTATGTTGAAGGAAGCTCCTCGTCTGCAGCAGGCCTCAGTTTTGTACAAGTCTTTGAACATGAAAACAAAACAAAATGAATTACATTTAACGCAGGAATGTCAATTGACCAAAAGCGAAAAGTGGAAAAACAAAAAAGAATCTCACATCTGAGTGCAGGAACTTGGGATTTATCCGCAGCCGGTTCCGCCCACCTGCAGACACCGCCAAATCGCAGCTAGCTCAGCCTCCTCAACACCCCGCCTCCACCAAAATCAAAGGAAAGTGAAGGAGTAACAGAAATGGGGTATATCCCCCCGCGAGATTTCTAGAGCCAGTCCAAGAAGAATCAATTCACATACCACACCCTGGACATCCAAGATGGTGGTGGTGGAGTCAATGTGCCTCTTAGCAGTCAATGTGCAGGCAGGGAACCTCTCCCTGAAGGCCCTCTCAAACTCCTACACATGGTACCTGATGTACCGGTCCACAGAGGTGATCTGCATGAGCTTGTTCGGATCGACCTTCCCGAGCCTCTCAATATACACTGGCCAGCCCTCGCGGTCTACACCGTGGTAGCCCTGAGGGTAGTAGCACAGCACCTTGTCCAGTTCATCGAACTCAAAATCCAGAGCACACGAACCCATAGCATATTAGCCATTAACCATAAACAGATCAAACAAACGCAACAAGTTACGAAGAATTGCTCGCAAGAAGGTATGGCAAAAAGAAACTGCATTATTTTGGAAATTTTCAAGCTAGTCAGAAATGCATAGCCAGTTGATATGGCCTTGCTTACAAAATTATTTCCATATAAAAAGGGTCCTCCACTATTGGGAAATAAATTTATCCAGTTTATTTGGCTTCCACAAACTGTACTAAATTCATTAGCTATGTCTTACATCACACATGCCACAAACAGGGGGGAAATCATGTGTCTGCACTAATAAAGCTAACATGATAAGTCATGATATTTGAAAGATGCAAGAAGGTATAGCTTGCCATTATATGTATATAAAGAATATGTCATTTTAAAAGTAGAAAATCTTGAATTTATTAATTAAGTTTGGTCTTCTGAATTATGAATTAAGATGTCTGTGAGATAACTGAACTCTTTGTTGTAATTTCTGCAAGCCTCGAGCTACTTTTCCAGCCCTAACCACACCACACCAAACCACGCATCTCGCCCCCTTTAGACCCCACCCAGAGCAAGCTACAAAATTATATCACCCCAACTCCTAAATTGTAAATGTAGTCACGTATACTTTGAAACCTGTATACAATAGAGAGACCACAAATTGTCCACAAAAAGCAACTGGTCTTCAGTTCTAGTTACTTCATTTTTGCTAGAACCTGTGTACAATGAAGTAGTCTGATTACTGTAGTTACTTCATTCTAGCAACAGGATCAGATAATCAGACTACTTCATTTTTATCGGCAGGCTGGCCTAAAAGCTATTTCATTGAAACAACAAATGATAATCCAAAAGCAATTTTAAATCTAGAACTGCTGGGGTTCTATTACAACAAATTTGTGCTTATTTTGCAAATATCAATGTTCACCATATGATATTCACAGCACACAAAATCATGGTCAGCATAAATCAACCAAGTAAACAATGATATTCAAAGCATCGCATCAATCCACCAAGTAAAGAAAGATCATCAAAGCGCCCGAGCATCGCCAAGCCATTTCCCAAGTGAGATTAGGCCATGCCAAAGCAGGGCTGAACTACTCACATATTCATATGCCCTTATTCTACAAAGATTATGGGATCGAATCACTCCCAAGCATCTATACCACAACAATTTAAACTGCAGGCCTACAAAGATAATAGCGTAGAGAAATAATCCAGACTGAACTCATCATCTCTCCGGCATCAGATGATCGGCCAAACAGGCGCATTAAGCACGAAATTCAAAAAGAAGCAGAATATTTCCCTGCATATACAGGGAAAACCATACCCTCTAACGCTACAGCTCCTCACCTCCATCTTAGCGACCACTTGAAGCTGTCCCGACCCCTCCGCGAGCCCGCCACCAGCGCCGCCACAGCGCCCCTTAACTTGTTCCTGCACGGCACAAACACAACGGAACAACAGGCGCATCAATCACCAAACCCTCGGAACCGCTACCTTAGCCGCAAAATTGCATCCAAAAATAACCAAATCTCCGAGATTGGAGCGTAAATCGACGCCAAAATTAGACCACAAATCAAACGGGGAAATAAAACAAAGGATTCGATTCGCCTATCGCAAAACCGCGTCACCCTCGAACGCCTCCCTCGCCCCACAAAAAAACGAAACAATCCGCACGCACGAACGAACGCACACGCGTAGCAAAACCTCGAATCGCCAAACCCCCATTGGCACCAATCTCATCCTATCCTTAGGTGGGAACGCACACCAACAATCGAACGGAAGCGCAGCAGGGGGGCGAAGCGTATAGGCGGCGGCGGTGGATGGGGGCACGTACCTCGGGGAGCTCAAGATCCTCGAGTGGCGTGCGATCGTAGAGATCCCTCATGGTGCGCTCCTGCGGCGCCCTCATGGGGGGAGGAGGAGGGAGGAGGAGGGGGCGGCGAGGGAGGAGGAGGCGACGGTGTAGGAAGGGGGAGGGAGGGAAGCGACGGCCGGCGGGTGAGCGGGGGAGACGGCGGGGGAGCGGGGAGGAGGGGGGAGGGGGGAGGCGGCGGGGGAGCGGGAAGGAGGGGGGACCGGGGGAGGAGGGGGCGACGGGGGGGGAGGGAGGAGGGGAGGAGGGGGCGGCGTGGGAGGAGGAGGCGACGGGGTAGGAAGGGGGAGGGAGGGAGGCGGCGACCGGCGGGTAAGCGGGGGAGACGGCGGGGGCGGCGGGGGACGAGGAGGCGGCGGGGGAGCGGGGGAGGAGGGGCGGCAGGGGAGGAAGGGGGGAGGCGGCGTGGGAGGAGGGGGGAGGGACGCACGGGGGAGGCGCAGCGCAGAGGGGAAGGAGGCGGGGAGCGGGCGTGCACCTCGCCACGCGTCGCCGCGCGAAGGACTCGCGCGGGCGTGGCGCTCTGTGGTGCGAGCAAACAGCATGAACTTTTAATAACTCCGATGTGCAGCAGCCTGACCAGAGAAAAGGAGCACTACATGCTGTCTTGTTTTGGAGAAGTCAAAGCCAGCACTCAAATCAAAAGGCAAGCCTAGGAGAGAGAAGGAGACTAGCTCTGTCATAGCACATATTGCATTTATTGTGAAGAGAGGAGTAAAAGTAAGTTCTTTTATTTTTATTTTTGCATGCATGGCGTTGGATGAATTGATTGAATAAACAATCATCAACTTGGTTTGATCTTTTATCAATTCGGTTATAAAAAAAAGGACATAGAGATACTAGATAAACAAGAGGCCAACAGCAGTTTGTTTAGGATGAGCAGCAACGGAACCAAAGTACCATTTCGTGACATTTGGTTTCTGGATGGTTATCTTTTGTATTAATCTATTTGATTTTCTATACTATTGTTTTGGTCTTTGTAGGATCGATATATAGTAAGATAGGCAATCAGAGGGGGTGAATAATTGCGGAAGCTAAAACCAAATTTTAAAACTCCCCCTTAAACACAAAACCTATTTAAATCTCGTTTAACGTTTTGGACAGAACAATGTATTCTCACTAAAACTGATCTCAATAAAAAACCGTAACTCCGATTGACTTCAAACTTTATCAGAATAAACTAGACAGAATTATTGAACTAATCCAACTGGAATCACGTCAAACAGAGGTCTAGAACTCGAGATATAAAATAAACAAATCTGCTGAACAAATAGTGACGAAAAAAAATTTAAACTCTAATTAAGCGATTAAGCAAAAACGTAAAGAATTAATCAATCAAACTTTCTGATAAAAACTGTTCAAGTAAAATACTAGAAACTAATTACCTTCACATGCATTGATCATCCTTCAAATCTTTGGCCAAAGCATACATGCATGAATCAAATAGAAAAGTTCACGTTAATGTGTACATGCAGCCTCAATCTTTTTGCATGTAGCTTTTTCCTGAATGCTCACAAATCACCACGGCCAAGAACTAGAAGAATCGCTGCACGTTTCTTTATTTCTCACCAAAAGTTTCACGACCACAACAAAAGGACAGTCGCCGCAACCTCAATCTAAACAGTCGTCGGTCTTTTCTTTGAACGCTCGCAACACTGTTTTTTTTTTCGAGAACTAGCAGCGCTGCCTTTTCTTATTTTCAAAAAAAAAATCCACGTCACGTATGCATGGCAGATACTAGTTCCTCTCGTATGCTTCACAGATGATGCAATCAAGAGATGCCGTTTATTTTCTTTAACCCACAGTAACCATGCAACTACTAATCAATAAACTAGTATTGTATATATGTGTATGCTAGTTATGAAAGGTTCATGTGATAGGCTCTGATGGTTCACGAAAGTAGCAATCAAATCACAAGACTAAAAAGCAATATCAAGATTAGAGAACCTACAATGCATGCAGCCAACAACTTTGGGTTTTCATACTAATTCAAAACGTCACATCAAGTAAGAGCAGATCACCAAAGATATTTAACTCTCATGTCTCACGTAACCACTGCAGAGATAAAACAGCCAGAAGCACACGTATTCAAATAAGAAGGATTACTCACGTATGACCGAACTGACAAGACGATGGCTTTCAAAGATCAGATCAATCGGCTCTCTGCTGGCGCGTGCGTCTGCCTTGCGCGCGTCACCAACTCAGCCTGGTTGCGGACGCCAATTTTTTCTTCCGAGAATCCTAGCGCTCGCCTCGCCCTGTTTATCTGTGCAGAATCCTGATCGCGCCGCACACAAAAATAGCCACGGACGAGAAACAAGCAATAGCAAGTTTTTCTTCAAAAGCCACGGCCGCCAAGCGAGAAAAGCCGCTACCGCCTTTATTTTCTTCACCAAAGCCGCGATGCTACACCTCACCGGCTCGCTAAATAGCAGATCTGGCGACTCCGTCTCTCCTCGCTCAAGTCTATCCGCCGCCACCTCTATTTAAAGCAAAATCTCT
Source organism: Melocanna baccifera (assembly GCA_036346265.1). Lineage (NCBI taxonomy): Eukaryota > Viridiplantae > Streptophyta > Magnoliopsida > Poales > Poaceae > Melocanna > Melocanna baccifera. Next base: position 975,477 of record CM070690.1, read on the forward strand.
AATCAAACCCTAATACAATTCATTCTGAATCTTTTTGCCTTAACCAGACTTTTTGGCCCACTAATTTTCAAGGGATCCAAAACCCTTCCTAACATGGGTTTTTAATTCCTTTTACGCTTTCGATTTTTCCAGCCTTCCACGTGTCGAAGTCTCCAGGATCGCACCTCCTGTATCTTCTCCACGCATCATCTCCACGCGCATTGTTCTCTAGCCCGAACATCCCGCATGACATCCTTGACCGATAGGACCTCAGTTTCTCCCTGAACTTAGTCCTGAAACCTCAGTTCCACCCGAACCTAGTTCCAGTCCCGTCATCGACCATGTTCCGCCTCAAACAACACCTGCGCATGAATAAACAAACAACCACGTACGAGCACAAGTCCACGACTTGACTCAAGTCAATCCGCACAATACCTCACACGAGCGTATCATGCAACATACGACAATCTGTACACACAAACGTCAATCCGCACACGTAACACACTATAAGTAAAATCATAACCAACGTTGTCAATTATTCATCACCTAAAATATCCTAGATATGGCCACATGGTCTAACAGTCTTGTTTGTTCTCACAGTTTTATAGGTTTGGACAACTAGAAAATAATAATAAAAAGTTTCCACTAAGTGATACAATCATTCACCCCCTCTGATTGTCATCGACGATCCTACAGTATCACATCTAGAGGAATTAGTTCTTGATTTTTCGTGTCCAGAAACAATGATGAAAGCTGATCGGTAGTACTTCGTGAAGTTTCCTTCAGTAGTACAGTAGCCCTTCCCATCTGCCCCATCTTAATGTTGAAAATGTAGGCAATATTTTAATTCCAAGTTTTAGTAGGAGACAAAAACAATATACTAGTGATGCACAACTAACTACTAACAGTAGGCTACTCATCATACTTCGGAATAAACACAAGAAAAATATAGTATCAAAGTCGTGCGATCACACGAACGACTTCATCGTTGGGCTTGATGAAGAAGCGAGAAGCAGCGCAGCGTGATGCGATGAAGACTTGACGCAGCGAGGATGTAGTAGGAGCGGTCGCGCAGATGCACCGCCGAAACCTTATTGCCGCCCGTGCGAGGTTCTCTGCGACAATGGTTCGAGATCCCGCTCTCCTCTCTTCCCGGTGCACGCCGAGAAGAAAGGTCGACGAGGTTCGATAGCTCAACACTTCGTACAAGAGTGGAAGAAGACAATGGGAGAAAGGAGTGAAGGAGATCAGTTCAAACTCGGACGCGTCTCGGGCCTTTTATAGACGTCTCAATTACTCTCTAGTAACTGACGCTATTATTCACCGGTAACTGGCGCTATTATTCACCGATGGCGACTCCATTATTCCTCGTAATCGACTCCATTATTCATCGTAATCGCCGTATTCAAACCGAAAAATAAACAGTCTCATGACCAAGAAAAAGAGAGAGACAGTACAAGGTTTAGCAAAAACAAGGTGGACATGGTCTGCCAAGTGGCGCACCACGTCACGGCGCGGTCGCGCGTCGCAAGTCACAAGTCACGCGATTTTCACGCGAAAATACGCGAATCTGCGCAGCAGCGTGCGTGCGTGCGTGTGTTTAGCCAAAGCCACCATCCACTTCCATAATTCAAGGAGTGGGATGGACTCCACCTTTTAAATTGGTCTCCCCACTTTGCCTAAGCAATATGGTACTAAACCTTGCGTGCTTTGGAATTATAGAAAATAGGCCTTGGGCCTAATTTCAACAGTCCCCCACCAATTCCAAAGCAGGAAGCACAAATATGTCAAAAAAAAATTGTACTTAAGTGTTGTTTAATATACCAGTCTTATAATGTAAGTCCCATATGGGTTGAACTTACACCTAGATTAGCAAGATTCATCTTCTCACAGCTAATGAATGGACTATGCCTTGAATTCACACTTTTGTGAATCAGACTTCACTTGAAACCTCAACTGATACTAGGATATCAATGAACCACGTCTAAACGGAGCGTTATATGGTCATGCTCCCTTATCTGCTCATGAGTTTTCTAGAGAATGCCCTGTTCTCGTGAACTGCGACCAAACAGTTAAGCTCAAGTAGGTGTATTCTTTCTAGGTATCCTGCAGGCTAATACCTTTCCCTCATGAATACATTAAGGTTTTATACCAACCTTCCATACAGTTGAGAGTACTTTATTTATTTTGGATATGGGTACAATTAATATGTACTCTCTTGTTACAATATCAACTTGTTTTCCCATTACCTAAGTCACGGGATCTCCGTTCATGAAGGCATGGGTTACCATTGTGATGTAACTAAATGGGCCTCATTCCCATATCCATAGAAGCAACAGAAATCGCTCTCCGTGCTAATCCCTTGGTAAAAGGGTCTGCCAGATTTTTCTCAGTGTTAATATAATTCACAGCTATTACTCCGGAGTTTCTCAATTTTCTGACAGATTTAAGCCTACGCTTCACATGTCTAGAGGACTTCATATTATCCTTTGTACTTGTGACTTTGGCCAACACAGTTTGATTATCACAGTACATCAGATTGCCGGTATTGGTTTCTCAACCAACGGTAAGTCCATCAGAAGCTCTCTTAGCCATTCAGCCTCAACAGTGGCTGTGTCAAGTGCTACAAGTTCCGCTTCCATGGTTGACCTCGTCAATATAGTCTGTTTACAAGACCTCCATGAAACTGCAGCACCAGCTAAAGTAAACACATAACCACTTGTAGCTTTGATCTCATCAGCATCAGAGATCCAATTCGAGTCACTGTACCCTTCTAATACAGAAGGATATCCAGTATAATGAATTCCAAAAGATGTTGTGCCTCTCAAGTAGCGCAACACTCTTTCAAGTGCCTCCCAGTGATCATCTCCTGGGTTAGAAGTAAACCGACTTAATTTGCTCACAGCAAATGAAATGTCAGGTCTTGTGGCACCAGCTAAATACATAAGTGACCCAATAATTTGTGAATATTTCAATTGATCTTTTCCTAACCCTTGATTCTTTCGAAGCTTAATACTCGCATCATAGGGTGTTGGAGAAACTTTACAATTTTCAAAGCCGAAGCGGCTCAATATTTTCAAAGCATAATGAGATTGGCTCAAAGTAATCCCATTCTCATTCTTGATCAATTTAATATTCAAAATAACATCTGCCTCTCCTAAATCTTTCATATCAAAACATCGGGATAGGAAAGATTTGACCTAAATCAATTACGGTAGTGTTTGTTCCAAATATAAGTATGTCATCTACATACAAACACAAAATTACTCCTTGACCCCACCATAGCGGTAATATACACATTTATCGACTTCATTCACAATAAAGCCAGGTTGTCAAAGTCTTATCAAATTTTTCGTGCCATTGTTTAGGTGCTTGCTTTAAACCATACAAGGATTTTAATAGTGCATACCTTATTTTCTGTCCGAAATCACAAAACCATCGGGTTGATCCATATAAATTTCTTCCTCCAACTCTCCATTAAGGAAAGCTGTCTTTACGTCCATTTGATGAACATACGAGACCATAAGAAGATGCTAATGCAAGGAGTACTCGATGGTGGTTAATCTAGCGACAGGAGAATAGGTATCAAGAAATCTTCTCCTCTTTACAGGTGTAACCCTTAGCAACAAGTCTTGCTTTGTACTTCTCAATAGTACCATCGGGCCTCAGTTTCTATTTAAAAATCCACTTACATCCAACAGGTTTGCACCCAATAGGAAGATTGGTGATCTCCCAAGTCTCATTAGCCATGATTGAATCCATCTCGCTACGGACTGCCTCTTTCCAATACTCAGCATCAGAAGATGCATAAGCTTCCGAAAGAGTCTTTGGCACATCATCCACGAGGTATACAATAAAGTCATCACTAAAGGTTTTCTCAACCCTTTGTCTCTTGCTTCTTCGAGGAGCTTCTGTGACTAAATTGTTGTCCTCCTCAGGGATACCATAAAATGGTTCAGAAATGGTGGAAAGTTCAGAAGTTTGATTGTTCTCATTTTCGATATTATCGATGTGAACATTCTCAGTCCGTGTTGAAGTACTGCCTACTGTTCTCATAGGAAAGATATTCTCAAAAAATGAAGCATCTCTAGACTCCATTATTGTATTAACAATAATATCAGGAGTTTCTGATTTAACTACTAACAATCTATAGGCCGTGCTATTTTGAGCATATCCTAGAAAAATACAATCGACTATTTTTGGTCCAAGTTTTCTCTTTTTCTGCAATGGTATATTGACTTTTGCCAAACACCCCCAAGTTCGCAGAAAATTAACATTAGGTTTTCTCCCCTTCCATCCCTCATATGGAGTAATTTCACTCCTTTTAGTGATTACTCTATTTAGGACGAAATTTGCTGTCAATATAGCTTCCCCCACCATGCCTTAGGCATACCGGAACTCTCTAACATGGCATTGACCAAGTCCGTTAGTGTCCGGTTTTTCCTCTCAGCTATCCCATTTGATTGGGGTGAGTATGGTGGTGTGAACTCATGGATTATTCCATGCTCGTAATGCAATTGGGAGAACTCATGAGAGACATATTCTCCTCCACGATCGATCTCAATCTTTTTATTTTCTTTTCTAGTTGGTTCTCAACCTCACCTTATAAGTTTTAAAGTAGTTTAAAGCTTCATCCTTAGTTTTAGCAAATACACATAGCGAGAGCGTGTTGCATCATCAATAAAAGTTAGAAAATATCTTTTGCCTCCTTTTGTCAATAGTCCATTCATTTCACACAAATCTGAATGAATAAGATCTAATGGTGCAGATTCTTTTCATCCTCTAATCCCTTAAAAGGTTTTCGAGGCTGTTTTGCTTGCACACATGGTAGCATTTTGATCATTTGATAATTTCACATTTTGAATTAAATCTAATTTGGACATTCTCACAATACTATCAAAACTAATATGACAGAAACGGGAATGCCAAATATTTGCCTCACATTTATTTAAATTTGTTGCAACATTCAGATTATAACAATACTCTAAAGTACTTAGGCGGAACAAGCCTCCGCTCTCATAGCCTTTACCAACAAAATTTCCAAACTTAGACAATACAATTTTATTCGACTCAAAAACTAGATTATAACCATTCCTACATAGAAGAGAGCCACTAATGAGATTCTTATTTATTGTAGGAGCATGCTGCACGTTCTTTAAGTGGACAATCTTCCCTGAAGTCAGCTTCAGATCCACCGTGCCAACACCAAGAACAGAAGCATGCGAGCCATTTCCCATTAGGACGGAGGAAGCCCCTGCTGCCTGGTAAGAAGAAAACAAGGAAATATCAGAACATACGTGAACATTAGCACCAGTATCCACCCACCAATCAGTGGATTGACATGCTGAAAAAACAACAGGTGGATTACCATACCCTCCTGAAGTTGAGGCCTCGCCTATTATCACGTTGACAGCCTTCTTCTTTGGCTGTTCACCATCTCGATTTTGCGGAATCGCGGTCCTTCGCCATATGACCATCTTTTCCGCACACAAAGCGGTGATGTCCTTGAAATCCTTTTCTCGATTTTCTTCTTCTTAAAGCTAGTTGTCTTGTTCGGTTTGTTGGATTTGTACTTCTTTGCTATAGTCTTTTTCTCAATGAAGTTTGCATTGTTCTGGCCAGATGTGCTTGGTGCATCCTTTACTCTAGCTTTTTCTTCCACATCGAGAGCAGCAATGAGATCTTCAACTGAAATCTCTTCCCTCTTGTGTTTCAGGCTAGTGACAAAATCCCGCTAAGAAGGTGGGAGTTTAGCAACAATACCCGCAGCCACAAACATAGGAGGTAACACACAGCCCAGGTGCGCAATCTCACCGACTAGTAGCTGGAGGTCATGAGCTTGTCCAACTATAGACTTAGTCTCATCCATGCTAAAGTCGAAAAATTGCTCACACATGTAGAGCCAATGACCACCTCGCCTCTGCATATTTGTGCTCTAGTGCATTCCACAACTCGTGGCGGACTTATAGTCCATGTACACATCGTAGAGCCGATTCGCGAGCAGTCAAGATGCAACCAAGATCAGTATTGTTTGCACTATCAAATTGCATGTACTGCTCAATCGTAAATGGATACTGCGGATGGACAACCCACCACAGTCCCAAAGACATGAGCCAAAACTTGACTCTAGTCTGCCATCTACGAAAGTTCTGACCACAAAACCTCTCAGGTTTCATCGCATCAGAAGCGCTAACCATTTCTGTATTGCAACAAATTCCACAATAAGGTTTCTGGACTGTTGAAAATGTAGGCAATATTTTAATTCCAAGTTTTAGTAGGAGACAAAAATAATATACTAGTGATGCACAACTAACTACTAATAGTAGGCTACTCATCATACTTCGGAATAAACACAAGAAAAATATAGTATCAAAGTCGTACGATCACACGAACGACTTACTGTTGGGCTTGATGATGAGCAGAAGCAAGCGCAGCGTGATGCGATGAAGACTTGACGCAGCGAGGATGTAGTAGGAGCGGTCGCGCAGATGCGCTGCCGAAACCTTATTGCCGCCCGTGCGAGTTCTCTGCGACAATGGTTCGAGATCCCGCTCTCCTCTCTTCCCGGTGCACGCCGAGAAGAAAGGTCGACGAGGTTCGATAGCTCAACACTTCGTACAAGAGTGGAAGAAGACAATGGGAGAAAGGAGTGAAGGAGATCAGTTCAAACACGACGCGTCTGTGCCTTTTATAGACGTCTCAATTACTCTCTAGTAACTGACGCTATTATTCACCGGTAACTGGCGCTATTATTCACCGTAATCGACTCCATTATTCCTCGTAATCGACTCCATTATTCATCGTAAGCGCCGTATTCAAACCGAAAAATAAACAGTCTCATGACCAGTAAAAAAGAGAGAGACGGTACAAGGTTTAGCAAAAACAAGGTGGATATGGTCTGCCAAGTGGCGCACCACGTCACGGCGCGGTCGCGCGTCGCAAGTCACAAGTCACGCGATTTTCACGCGAAAATACGCGAATTTCCAGCTGGTGTCGCATTGTTGCTAGTTTTATTGCCGTCAATGCCTTCGTCAACAAATTTGCCCGCTGCTCATCCGTGCGAACGAACTCAACAGTGATCTGCCTCTTCTCGACACATTCCCGAATGAAATGAAACCTCATGTCGATATGTTTGCTACACCCATGAAATACGGGATTCTTCATTAGCGCAATCGCCGATTTGTTATCAACGAATAGCTTCACCGCTTCATATTTTTTCTTGGTCACTTCTCCCAGCAAACTTCCGAGCCACAATGCCTGGCTTGCCGCCGTCGTTGCTGCCATAAATTCGGTCTCACACGATGACAGAGCAACTGTTCTCTACTTCTGAGAGTTCCAGGACACTAGACAGTCGTTGATATAAAATGCCATGCCCCCGGTACTCTTCCTGTCATCGTTGTCTCCGGCCAAATCACTGTCTGTATACCCGGTGATTACTTCTGCATCCCCTCCTCTGGTATACACCAAGCCATAGCTCATTGTCCCTTTCAGATATCGAAGGACTTGTTTGACTGCCTTTTGATGCATCACCGTGGGCTTTTCCATGAATCTACTCAGCACACCGACTGCAAAAGACAAGTCTGGTCGGGTGTGTATTAGATACCTGAGACAATCGATAGCACTTCGGTACTACGTGGCATCCATCGGTTCTCCATCCGGGTCCTTGTTCAGCAGTGATCTCGGTTCCATGGGAATTTTCGTGGGATTGCAGTCGAGCATCCCAAACTTTGTAAGCAACTTCTTGGCATAAGCTTCTTGCTTGATTGCGATGCTTTCTTCCCCTTGTTTGACTTCGATCCCGAGATAGTAACTGAGTAAACCAAGATTACTCATTTCAAATTCAGACATCATCTGTTGTTTGAATTTTTCAATCTCGTCCGGATCTTCACCTGTCACAATGAGATCATCAACTTAAACGCCGACAATGGCTTCTACCCGGTCTGTTCCCCTTGTGTACACAGCTTGTTCTTGAGCACATCTTGCATGGTCGAGCTGCTTCAGACTCTTGTCAAGTCGTGTGTTCCACGCCCGAGGCGCCTGCCGGAGTCCATAGAGTGCTTTACTCAATTTGAGCACCAAATGTTCCTTGTTCTTTACCGTGAATCCTTCTGGCTAAGCAACATATACTTCTTATTCATGTTCTCCATTTAAGAAAGCAGACTTGACGTCAAGATGGTGCACTTGCCAACCCTGATTTGCAGCAATGGCAAGGATGACTCGCACGGTGTCTAGTCTGGCAACCGGCGCAAGCACCTCCTCGAAGTCAATTCTTTGTCGTTGCACATAACCTTTCGCGACCAGTCTTGCTTTGTGATTGATCACCTCTCTGTTTGTGTTCTTCTTCAATTTGTAGACCCATTTGACCCCAATCGGTTTGTGCCCAACCGACAGCTCCGTGAGTGACCAAGTCTGATTTCTTTCAATGGACTCGATTTCATTTGCCATGGCGTCTTCCCAAGCTTGCTGTCCGGTGGCCTCAAGATAGCAGGACGGCTCCTCCATCTCCACCAGCATAGCTTCTTCTTCTGGGTCTTCATAGTCGAGGTGTACTCTCCAAGCGTCTTTCATGATGTCGTTGATGTGTCTGTACCGAACATATCGCTCATCAGTGCTGCTGTTCTTGCTTGATAGGGATGTGGAGACTGCCCAGGTGGGTGTGGCCGGACTCTCTGTAAGCGATCCAATGGGCGTCCTCACTATCGGACTGATGGCTGGACTTTGAAGAAAAACTTTCGTATGTGCCGCAAAGCACATGCTCTGTTTGCTGGATCTTCAGGCGTCACTTCGTAGCCCAGTTCGTAGTCCGATGATGTCGATGAGGATGATGGGTGGAGGTGTGTTTCAGGCGCTGGTTCGCCTGCTGGTCCACTTCCAAGCGGCACAAACTCATTGCCAACCGTTAGTGTTGTGTTGTATTCTCCTTCATCGATGAAATCCGAATGATCCTCACTGCTTGCACCTGTATTCCACCTCCACTGTAGTTTCTCTTCAAATTTCACATCACGGCTCACATGAATTTTCCCACGCCGTGGATCAAACAAGCGATGCACCTTGCAACCATCCTCGATGCCAAGATACACCATCAGCTGGCTTCGGTCATCCAACTTCTTCAAATGTGGTGTCGTCACCTTCGCGTATGCCATGCAGCCGAACATGCGGAGGTGTGCCAGGTGCGGCTTTCTGCCGTTCCAAGCTTCAAATGGGGTGCATTCTCCTAATGCTTTTGTCGGCAGTCGATTCAGCAAATATACTACGTGCCGCACCGCCTCCTCCCAGAATCTTCCCGGCACATTCATGCTTTTGAGTAGAGACCTTGCCATTGCCATCACGGTCCTATTTCTCCGTTCTACCACGCCGTTTTGCTGTGGCGTGTACGGTGCCGTGAGGTGTCTCTCGATTCTGGCCTCCTCACAGACTCAGTTGAATTCAGTTGATAGGAATTCGCCACCGCGATCAGTCCTCAATGCCTTGATCCATCGGTCGCTTGTGTTCTCGATCTGCAGCCTGAATCTCCTGAACATCGAGGAAGCTTGATCCTTTGTCTTGATCACGTACAGCCACATCCACCTCGAGTGATCATCAACTATCGACATGAAGTAGCTATTTCCGGCGATGCTTGATGGTGTGATCGGACCGTAGAGATCAACGTGTAGCAGCTCAAGAGGTTGCTTAGCCCTAAATGTTATCGCCGCTGGGAATGGCTGTCTTGCTTGCTTTGCCACTAGACACCATTGACACAACTGGTTTGGATGTGTAATCGATGGAACACTCGCTGCCATCCTCTTGTCAATTAGTTGTTTCATGGCATGGAAGTTGACATGGCCAAGTCTAGTGTGCCACAGCCACGCCGGATCTTCGAGGTTTGCAAGGAGACATACTGCCTATGCTTGGTGTAGCTCAATTTTGTAAAGACAATTTACAGTGCGCCTCACTTCCATGAGCAATCTTGCTTGTCACTTGTCGAACACCTGCATGATGTCTTCATCAAGAATCACTTTGTGGCCAGTTTCAGTCAATTGCCCAAGGCTCACAATGTTACTTTGGTGTCTCAAGATGTAATACACTTCCTGGAGTAGCCATTTGTCTCCGTTTTTGCAGCCGAACAAAACTGAACCTTTTCCCATGATTTGCACAGTTGAGTTATTGCCGAATTTTACTTTTCCGGTGATGCTCTCGTCTAGCTCACGAAACTTCGTTTTGTCGCCGGTCATGTGGTTGCTTGCCCCGTTGTCAAGGTATCAGACATGACCGGGAATAGCTTTTCTTTCCGGCTTAACCTTTTCTTCGTTCAGCAGGACAACATCCTGCCAGTTTCTTTGCTTCTGCATTGTTTCTTCAGACACCGCGAGGAATAGCGCCGGCTTGGTGTCTTCTGCGCGCATGAGGTTTGCTTCTTCCCCCTTCTTCGGTGCTCTGCACTTAGATTTGTAATGGCCCATCTTGTCGCAGTTGAAACAGTGGATATGGCTTTTGTCACGGCTACCGACGCTAGAATCGATCGTGCCATCTTTACTCGGCGCTCCGTCACGACTGCCTCTGCCATGCCCTCTGCCACGTCCTCGTCCACCTTGACTGCGGTTGCTGATATCTGCAGAGGTGTAGTACTTGGTTTTACTTGACGAGGGATCACCGGTTTCCTTCTTCTGCCGCGCCTGCCACTCGGCTTGAGTGAGCAGGAGCTGGCTATTGATGCTGCTGCTTTCGCCAGATGCACGTGGGCGTGTTCGCTCTTCATAAACCTTCAGTCGCCCCACGGCTTCTTCGAACAGCATAGTCTTGATGTCGCAGAACTGCTCAATCCCGGTGATCACACTCAAGAACCGATCCGACACGGTGTCGAAAAGTTTCTTGACCAGTGTGGCATCGTCGAGTGTCACCCCGAGGTTTGCGTATTTGACAGACATGGCGTTGAGCCTTCCGGTGTACTGGTCCAGGGTTTCTCCCTCTTGCATGCGCATAACGTCAAAGTCACTCTTCAACGTCTGTAGTCGTGCATTCTTGACGCGATCTGCGCCAATGAACCTTGTCTTGAGGCAATCCCAGACTTCCTTCACCGTTTTCTTCCTGGCCACCTACATCAAGAGGTCTTCCGGGAGCACTTGGAGAAGATGCGACCTCGCCTTCTTGTCCTTCTTCGTGTCGACGACCTCCCCAGCCGCCAGCTCAATTGCTTCCCAGATGCCTTGATCTTCCATCATTGCTTGCACTCGGATCACCCAACTGGTGTAGTTGGTTGCCGTGATATGCGGGTAGAAAAACACCCCCCCCCCCGCTGCTCTCTCGCGCCGCCTCCCCTTGGACAACAATTGACATTGGTCTGGCTAAAGAACCGTAGCTCTGATACCAGATTGTAGGCGAAAATCTTCAGACCAACGACGCAATGCTTTAATTTCTGAATCCTGAAACCGAGCGCTGAAACTTGAAGCTTGCACCTGAAATCAGAGTTTCAGGTACTGTAGCAAGTCCGGCATAATTCAGAGAGAGCAGACAGGATGCAAAGACAATGATTTTCCAGAGGCCGTTTCGTTCTCTATTCTCTTCTCAATTTATAGTGGTAGCAATACATAAAACTATGGCAAATTCTATGAATACAAATCATGATCGAACACTAAACATGGACTGGACTCGGACACGAATATGAACTAGCAACGGTTCAGAAAACAGACTCTTGGACGTCTGCTATTCAGAAGCTTCTAAAGATCTCTTCTGCTGCTGCCGCCTGCAGATTCAGGAGACGGGATACTTCAGGATTAAATCAAACAAACCCATGATAATGGAAGGGGTACATTAGCTAATGATTTTCATGCGAGATAAGAATATAAGATATCTATGTGGATTAGTGTTCAATAATTGAACCCAAGTTGACTCTAACATGCCATTATGGCTTAGCATTCAATAACTGAACCCACATCAACACAAAAATACCAACACCTAAATAGCTCCATGCCAAACACAAGGAGCCCCATTCCATGCACAAATTTGAACTATATTTGCAGTACACATATGAATCTGTCAAGCAAACATTTGCATTTTGCTGCAATTCCCACAATCCAGTCTCTAGAAGAAAGATATGTTCTCGAATCCTTATGAGCCTCAATCCTTTTATTAGGTGATTACTGATCGCCTACAATTCTTTAACTACCCACATTCAAAATACTACCTTCTTCAGTCTTCACATTATATTAGTAATGTAGAAGAACTCTTAAAACTAAGAGCACTACTTATTCACTTCATAATGCATTTTTTAGATGACTCCATTGCTTTAGTTAATAAGAAATTACCATTGATCAGTCTATCTGAAGATTCACAACCCATCTTTGGTTCATTTAGAGGTCAAAATAGAGCCAAAACTACAAACGAGAGCATCAGAGCAGCTTTACATGAGGGTTTAGAGGCCAGGTCTTAGGGAAAGCGACTTGCTCTGGGAGACATCGCAGATCTGCCCTTGATGGCCATGAGAAGCGGCTTCTTGGGGGTAAGACCCGTTGTACCGCTGTAGCTCCTCCTCCATGATCTCCCCCACATCCACCGGCTTCGGGGCTGCGGGCACCGCCTCGTCAGGCTAATCCTAACATCACAGCGACAGAGGCATCAACGTGAAGAGACTGGATGCCACCATGTAGACTGCCGCCGCCGCAGCTGTGGCGACGAGCATGGCCCCCGGAGGTGTAGGGTTCCTCTCAGTGAAAAGGCGGCAACGTCCATGTAGAAGGGGGGCAACGAAGAAGGAGGAAGGCGGCGTGGGTTGCAGGGGAGGGGGCTGAGGTGGCGGAGGGGAAGCGAGAGCAGGCAGGGGTGGGAAGAGAGGGGGCGAGGCTATGGAGTGGTGACAGGGGAGGTGGAGCTGCGGGGGAGGGTGGTGTGGGGGGAAGGGAGGGGAGTGAGGCAGTGTAGACTTTTTGCTTTTTAGCCCAGAATTTAAAAGTTTTTTATAAATAGACCCCTTGAAAAAAGATTTTCAAAAATGAACCTCCTACACGGTGCCAAAACGTATGACGCCGTGGATACATAGCACGGCGCCATGAGCTTTGGCGCCGTGCTATGCCACGTAGGAGCCACGGTGTGACTGTATTTAAAACATGTACCCCGGCGCCATGTGCTTTGGCGCCATGCTATGTACCCACGGCGCCATGTGTTTTGGCGCCGTGTCGGGGGGTCCATTTTTGAAATTTTTTTCTCAAGAGTCTATTTATAAAAAAACTTTCAAATTTTGGGCTAAAAAGAAAAAAAATTTCTGAGGCAGTGGTGTGGAGATTGGCAATGGGATCGGGGCTTGAGGGCGAGGGGATTGCGAGAGGCGGCAGTAAGCTAATCACTTGGTCCCATCCGTTGGCAAGTGATTTCAGAAGCACTACTATCGTCAACTCTTCTTTTTAAATAGTAAAATTACCAAATCTATTTTCTCTCTCTATTTATTTATTTATTTATCCATTCTAGCTATTTCCGATAGTGGAGAGAGAAAGTACTATTGGGTTCAAGGCCAACAGATTCGGCCGCATTCTTTTCGGCCTAGTCAATTTTTAACTACAATTTATAATTTTTAACTATAATTTATTGATTTAATAAATAATAATTACTAAGAGAAGCTGAAAAGCCACTGAAAAGTCAAAAATAATCTCTCAAATAAACAAACAGGACAAGTACTTCGTCACCATTTCGAAGCGACTTATTGGGATAGACTTTTGAAAATAACTTATTGGTTTTCGGGTCATTCATATAAATACTCATACTATGACTAAAAAATTATAAGCTAATTATAAATTATAAGTCGCAGCCAAATAGTATCTACACTTTGTGGCGGAAGAGGGGCTGGGGGAGGGGTTGATTCCAACGTCACTATTAGGTTCAAGGCCAACAGATTCGGCCAAATTCTTGTCGGCATAGTCAATTTTTTAACTGTAATTTATTAATTTAATAAATAATAATTACTAAAAGAAGCTGAAAAACCACTTAAAAGTTAAAAATAATCTCTCAAATAAACAAACGGGACGACTACTTCGTCACCATTTTGAAGCGACTTATCCGAACAGACTTTTTAAAATAACTTATTGGTTTTCGGGTCGTTCATATAAATACTCATACTATGACTAAAAAATTATAAGCTACAATCATAAATTATAAGTCGTAGCCAAATAGGATCTACACTTTGTGGCGGAAGAGGGGCTGGGGGAGGGGTTGATTCCAACGTCACTATTGGGTTCAAGGCCAACAGATTTGGCCGAATTCTTGTCGGCATAGTCAATTTTTTAACTGTAATTTATTAATTTAATAAATAATAATTACTAAAAGAAGCTGAAAAGCCACTGAAAAATTAAAAATAATCTCTCAAATAAACAAACGGGACGACTGCTTCGTCACCATTTTGAAGCGACTTATTAGAACAGACTTTTTAAAATAACTTATTGGTTTTCGGGTCGTTCATATAAATACTCATACTATGACTAAAAAATTATAAGCTACAACCATAAATTATAAGTCGCAGCCAAATAGGATCTACACTTTGTGGCGGAAGAAGGGGGAGGGGTTGATTCCAACGTTGGTGAGGCTACTGGATCGTTGCCTTTCTCCGTGCGATGTCTTCTCCTCTCGCACTCACCCCAAAACTGTCTTCTACTCTTTATAAAAAAACTCGACCTGCGGGGGGTAAGACGGCCCCCGGGCATTGTGTTTAAGAAGAAGATCCTCTCACGCAGATCGAGAAAACCCCCGAACCCCTGCTCCACCCTTACACAGTGGCACCGTCGCCCGCATGAGAACGACCAACGACCTGGGCCGGGCCTTAGACCTGTGCTTTGGTGTGGTAGCAGGCGAGGGGATTTTTTTCCCCAGCCTGAAAATTCGCTCCTACTAGGAGTCGAATCTAGGACCTGAGGGGTGCTACTAGAGCGCTCTAACTATTACCCTAGAGGCCCGTTCGCGTCTTCTACTCTTTATCCCCAAGTGATTTTTTTCCCAACCTATAATTGAAAGTTAGGATTCCGAGCTAAATGTTCATTTTTTTGATGTGAAACTTTGGGGATTTTTGAGTTGAATGTTCATATTTTGATTTGAATGTTCAAAATTCCAAGTTGAAAGTTGAATTTCCACAGTGAGGGTTATTCTCTTTTTTCAAGTTGAAAATTGTAATTTTGGCGTTGGCTTCGGCGAACAAGATGGCCAGAGCTGCTAAATCCCCTGGAGATGATCAGATGGGAGGTGTTGCCCGTAAAAACAAGCCGCAACGCTCCCAGTCCCATCACGCCGATGTGGCCGGAGGTGTTGCTGATTAAGTCGTCGAGCTGCCGACAACCGACTACGGGATGCGGCAACACGAGATACCTCCAAATAACGGCTGCAGATTTGAGGATGTAACGCATAGCTCATCAGCCTGTCACCACCGAATCGAGGAGTCCTTTGCCACTATATAATTTAGTAGATTTATTGTCAAAGTACTTTCATGTTAGCAGATTTTTCATAATTTTGCTACCATATTATTAGAAAGCTAATTGTTAAATGTGCGTATCGATCGGAGAATGCATCAATGTCCTAAACGATAATTAAGTACAAGAGTCTAGAGGGGAAAATGTGTTAGTATAAATTATAATAGTATGGAAGCTATTTTTTTGCATAACAGTGATAAAAAAAATTTATTCGATAGCGGTGGTAGTCAAATTTTAAATGTTTGACTATATGCATTATACAACTTCTAATTTGTTATGTGCTAGTAATGTCCTTATTCCTTTATCATAACGTCATTCATATTGCTAAAACTAGTGGTTGTTGGTCGGTTTCCCTGGTTTTTATTTGGATGCCAATTAAGTGGTACACATTACTCGTTATTGTAAAATTCGATACTAACATAATTACATAATGCCTCTCGTTAGCTACCACTTTCATACACACCAAATGAGATGCCTCCGTTCTTAGAAATAGGGTTATCGTACGTCCCGCATAGCCTAGGAATTCAGTTGCGGACAGAAGAAGTATCATACATATTCACGAATATTTTCAAAGAGTTAATTTTATTAAAATAAGACTTAGCGGTCAATTTTAGCAACTTTTCGGGCATTTAAGCCCAAAACTTATTTTACATATAGAAAAATCGAAGAACACTCTCACAGGAACGCTTGAGTACGTTCATAACCTAACATGAAAACTTGTAACATCATTTCTTCTTATAGTATCTGTTGTAGTGAAAAATATAGCAAGACTAAGTACAACCAACGTACTCAACAAGTTATATGGGGAAATACTATATAACTACTTGACATGATTTTCAAAAGATAGAGATATAGTGGTTTTATTATAGTATTTATGGATGCAATTTTATTTGTAAATATTTTTTAATATAAAATAACAAATCATAAATTTTTTAAGGAATTTGAGGTTTGAACAACTTGATTACCAAACTTCAATATTTCCAAATCATTACCAAATCTACTTATACCTCGTTATTGGAATCACCCATTACACATAACTTCATTTACCAGAAGCACAGTGTATTTGAATAGCATTAATTATGACTCTACAGAGTTGCCCAACTTTACCAATAAGATTTTTTAACCCTCATGACTGAGTTAAGAAAATAAGACTTTTCACTACTCAATTCTTTATATAGCCTCTACTCAATAGATTATGCATCACACAAATCCGGGTATCCACTGGCCAAGTTGGAACACACCTACCCAATTTGTGCGTACCTATCGTTGTTAAGTATGGTATCGTTTCCATACCACACCCCTTCGCTCCTTTTCTATAGATATTCAATCAATTCGAGCAACTACTAGACCAGATTTGACAAGTCAACGTTTATGGTTGAGCAATCACTATGTTTGTTACTTGGCATAAGGTTCTAGTCCTTATATTTTCACCGAGTCAACTTCTATCCACAATCCCTTGTTTCAATACTCTACAGGATTGCAATCTCTCCAGTCCAAGCCTCCTCCCTAGGATAAAGTCATAGAACCCAACTATCTTGTGGCTTCCCATGATATCTCCTTACACTAAAATCACTTTTAAAATGCTACTGGCAAAATACCAAGTCTCTTAACATTAAAAATAGTTGAGTTCTTAGTCTTTCATGATTATTTAAGTAGTATCTTTAAGAATACTAAGTCTTTGTCAAGGTGAATATGGTCATCAAATTAAACCAGGCTTTTTCAGGTGGTAAGACTTAATTAAATATTATGTCATTCTAGAGAGTATTTATACATAAAATAACAGTGCCTAAATAAGATAATGAAAGTACTGATGATTAAATAATTAAAAGAACGTACGTTCAACATGAAAAAAACATATGACTTACCTTCTTATCAATGCTTTCTGATTATTTAACTGTAGTCTTCATATTGGACTCTGCCTTCTTGTGGCTCCTCTGTTGACCAACTCGCAGGGTCCGAATACTAGAGTGAAAAACGAATGCAAATAAGTTCCTGCTTTACAGAATGCAAGTTAGGAACAAAAATACAATAAATAACAAGAAAAAACACAAAGAAAAAAGGATTGGGTGGTTGTAAGTTCAAATTTCATTAAGCTAGTTTTGGTGATAATGACAAATACAATCATAGGACTAATATGCTTATTAGTTATGATATTTTCTAGTGTCATTTGGATGTAATGAATGATAAATGCAATTGTAAGACTAACATGATTAAATGATTATGACATGACTTAGTTTCATTTGGATGAAAAGTTAAAATCATAGAGGTATGCATTCGACACTCACATTTATTTATATCATAGTGCATTCCTCGAATCCAAAAAATAGATTAAACTCCACTAAAAATCTAAGATGAATATATGCATATGTTTTTCACTATACATTTTTGTATGCACACATTTAGGAGGAGTTTAATCTATGCTTTGTGGTTTCATTAGTATTGATCAATGTTTCTCTTTCTATATATTAAGGATCTTTACTTTTAAACGTATCCTTTGAGTATATATAGCTTGTGTAGTTCATATATACTCATAATCGGGTTGTCATCTAGTTTCTTCATTATGTGTTAATGGTTGGATGATTAATGACAACCGGATGAGTAAGCTTTACTAGCAATTAATCTAAAAAATAAACACACACATTCAAATGAGTTAATTGCTTAAGAAAGCTTATTCTAGAGTATACAATTGTTGTGTACATAGTGTATACTTGTAAATTATTTTATATCTTATTATTTGTTGAGATTGTCATGACTTACCAAAAAGAGAAGATTGTGGAATCTAGTCCCCCCATTATGTGTTAATAGTGAAGTTTTAGTAATTGATGGTAATTGAATTATAGACTAGCATTTTTTATAAGTTGGATGAATAGGTTAAATTCCATAACTGAGGATGACTTCATATGTTAAAGATCATCAAGTCAAATGAAGGATGCATCATGAGCTGATGCATATACAAGAGAAAATGATCATGTGTTGCTCATCAAGTTAAGATGATAGAAGATAGCTTAATATGTTGAAGACCATCAAGAAGAGAAGATGATCATGAGTTAATCATTAAGTGAAGATAAGACCCATCATGTGTTGATAGAGGTCAAGTGAATGATGTATCATTGGTTGATGCACATCAATACAATGACCCGAATTTGAATTGATAATGTGTATCATCAAGCTTCAAGAAAATACACAAGGAAAATGTATGACTAGTTAGGGCTAAAAATATATTTCTAGTCTTTTACTGGTCTTGAAGTTTGGTTGAAAGACCGGATTGCTAGTATAGGTTGTCGTATTATTAAGTGGGGTCATGTTGTAACACCCTGGTTTAACAAAAGCCCCAGATGTCACTTACAACCACTTTCACCACCAAAATAAAACTAATAAACAAGCATTGATGGCATCTAGATAACAAGAATCAACATTCCGCAAGAGAATAAACATAAATTTTAGCAGCAAGATAGCCCTTAAAGTGAACTTAATACGAACCAAATAATTACCAAGAATATTATAAATAAGTTTAAGCCAAGAACACATCATCTAGCAGTATTATAGACTATGGAGAACTAAGGTAAACCATAATTAATCAATTATTACGTCTAAATTGTTCATGACAAAAAATATGAAGCATTGCTAGGTGAAGTGAAGAGTTATAAAGTAAAATAGTACATGTTTTACCCTTTCTCATGCATGTCGTCATCATCGCTCACCTAAAAATAACAAAGAGGCAAGGGTGAGTCTATAATTTAGCAAGTACAAAGTATAATAATATACAAAGTAGCAACATTTTAACATTTCATCTCAACCATCATTATCTCACTTTCAAATTTTCCTTTCTATTCAGTCACATGCACATGTCATTTCTTTTTCATTCTTTTCTCATGAATACAATACTCAAACTCAACGCATTTTTCTGCATACACCGGTATAGCTAGGTGTTCACCCATCAATAACACACCTTTACCCTGTTCTTTTTCATACAGGGTCGTCCTGTCCTTTTATATACAGGATCTCAATCCAAATCTTTATCTCCTGCCTGACCCTGTCCTTTTTCATATAGGGTCTCAGCGCATCAATAAAAATCATGAATGCTCATCATGCAATATGATGTAGTCATTTCCTTCTATCATATAAAATAATTAGAAGTATTCATTATCTTATCTCAAATCTCACTTTCATCATCATATCATAAGCAAAGAACAATATAAATTCAACATTGACATAAGAAATAATTAAAGTAAGGCATCACTAACCCAATTTTTAAGCACCCGAATACTATTCTACAATGCATTTACCTTTCACTTAGATACACCGACCTAAAAGATGTGAAGATGGTATCACGCTTCAATTCTCTTCTATAGAGATAGCCCACTCTCAAAATATGTCAACACAATACAAAACACAAGTAAACAATAATGATCCAACACGTTCTCTGAAAACCCTGACTTTTCAAACAAATACCGGACCATCCCCTTGCTGTCTCGGTATGAAAAATGATACAATTTTCAATTCTCTTATCGAAATAGAGAAAACCATACAATTTTAAGAAACTACACAAAATTTTCCACAATTTATTAGTTGGCACAATCCTCAGATTAATTCATTTATACCCCCAAAATTAACCTGGAAAACAGATCTGACCATTCTCTGGACAGTAGATTTGCAAATTTTGTATCTTTTAATCTACAGTAGCAAATATAAAAAACCTTAACAATTATGAAATCTACAGGGAATTTTCCTCAATTTCCTTGTTGTCACTAATTTTTAATTCTGACTTTTGCTAAACCAAAACATCACTTCTACTCCAACTGGTCCAACAGTCATCCAATGCCGGACAACAGTGTTAGAAATTGCATAATTCCTAATCCATCCATCAACAATTTGCATTTTTAGCCTCTATAGAAACCTTAGGAAATTCCCTACAGAGTTCATGCTGACATTATTCCCAGATTAGATCACATTCTATTTTTAATTTTTTTTATTCCCACCGACTGCCTGAACTTGAGTGATCAGACTGCACAGCAACACGGTAATACTCATATCTCTTAAACCGTTCATCAGAATGATATGAATGAGCACTCTACAAAAAGACAATGAAGTCCACTACAAATCTCTAGAAGGTAAAATACCCAGATTTCGCACCCAAGATTCCCTAATTTGCAGAACACACAAGACTATACAGATCGAACAAATAACCATAAACTAACTCGATCAAGAAATCGCTAAGAACAAAATGATAGAAAATTGTTTATTACCCTTGGATATCACAGTAAAAACCTCTGAATACCAGTACAAACCGCCCTTCTTGTCCTTTTCTCCTCCTTTCTCTTCCTCTTCTTCCTCCTTTCTGTCTTCCTCTTTTTTTTTTTTGCTTAGTTGCCAAGGGAGGGGAATTGCTGCACGGGGGAGAGAATGCAGGGGAGAAAGGGGACGTGGGGGAGGTGGGGAGGCCGGGATGGGAGGCTATGGGGGTCAAAGGGGGAAGCAGGGACAGGCACCCTAGGGTTTTGGAGGGGGTAAAGGGGTGGCTAGCACCCTCCAATGGGCTAAAACCATGGACCAAAGGCCCACACCCCAAAACACCTCTAAAATTTTAGAATTTTAGCCCCTTTTTATTCTCAAATATTTATAATTTAATTTCCCATTGATCACAATGGAAATTGCTTCTTTAAGCCTCATTTGTTTCTTGATTTTAATTGCCGAAATTTCCAAATGGCATTCAGAATAATACTCCATGACCTAAAACTCATCAAAAGATTGAATTTTATTCCCTTTTGCAAACCTTGGAAAATTACTTCTTTAATTCTATTTTTTATTATTATTTAATTTGCCAAATCCCCCGACTACCATTCGGGATATTACATATGTCTAGTAGCTTAAGTCTCATCATGTGTTGATAGCACAACTTTGCTTGTTCTAGCTCTCTATGGCATGATACTTATATTTGTGAATGTGTTCTGCAAATAGTTGAATCTCATGTGTTGAATCCTTGTAACATAGAACTATACACTGCGAATATGCTTTGCAAGTGTTTGAAGTCCATGTTTTCTATTCCTTGTGGTATGAGGGTTATATTTATAAATGTATTTTACAAATGGTTGAAACCCTATACACAATTCTTGTAGCATGCGACTTAGGTTTACGAATGTATTTTGCAAATGTATTAAGTGCATGTACCAATTTTTTGTGACATGATTCCAAACGTGTGCAAATGTGTTTTGCAACTTGTTGGGAATCATGTATGATCTTTGTGTGCATGAGACTATAGTTTGCAAATGTGTTTTGCAAAATCTGTTGAAGTATCTACATTTGCCAGGAAAATTAGAATTACCAGCATGTGTTATGCGGTACTACCAAAAATCGAAAGTACCAGCATATGTTACATAGTACTACCGATTGTCAGAAGTTCTAGCTCTATGTGAGTGGTCCGATCGGGTTACGGTACTGCCGGCATGTGTTGTACAGTACTACCAGAAGTTGGAGGTACCGGCTCTGTGTGAGCGGTACTACTAGACTTCGGAAGTTTTGAAAATCATGTGGTACATTTTTTCAGAGAGACACCTGTGCGGTGGCCTTCTCCTCCCCACGAGAGCGGTAGTTCTACATGTGTGGCGCGGTACTTCTGATGATCGAAAGTACTGAAAAATAAATAGCGAAACTACCGATTTCGCTGATAACAGCTAGTTTTCTGACCATTGTGAGGGGAGTGGTAGTTCTAGTTTTATAATGGCGGAACTATTGAAAATCCTGATTTTTCGAAGTTTGGCTTCCAATCGTTAGTTTTTGTGGTGTGATCCATATATCACCTTGTGCCCGGTTGGAGCAATTGTTGCTTTACCCATTAACACTTCTTTGAACTAGTGTGAGTCCTCCTCTCAATTATGCATGTGTTGCATTTTGTGAGTAAGGAGAAGGTTCTAGATTGTATGTGTTGCATCTAGAGGTAGATTGAGTATCCACTTGAACTTGTGCATTTGTTGTACATGGTGAGAGTCAAGCGAAAGGCTTAACTTGTTACTCCTAAAGTTTGCTGACTCCTAAAAGGTGTTGAAGGTGTCATGCGCGGTGATCTTCTCAAAGAAACTTGTGAGAAGGCCCAGTAAAGTGTAAACATTGGATCTCACCTACCTGGAGCAGGAAAAAGCTACCACTAGTAGACTTGAAGTAGAGGGCTTAATTCATAGAGCCGGTCCGATTTATTTGGGCTTACTTTAATGTGGATTAGGGAAGATCGATAAGTCTCCAGAAACTATGGTAAAAAGTAACCGTGTATTTTATGGTTTGTTTTCTTATGCTCAACTTACATTCAAGCAATTTACATTTATAGAATTAAATTGATCGTTTGTCATCCTAAGATTGCAAACCTAGATTTATATTATTGATGCACTTAAGTGAACATTATTGATTTAGGCGTTATTTGTGCTAAACCAATTTGAGTTAAGCTTCCACATTATATACTTGGTTTAGCCAAATAGAAATTGATATTAATTGGAAGAGAATTTTTAAGACCGCCTATTCACCCTCCTTCTAGTCGGTTTCATCGATCTTATAGCGATCAGGGTTTAGGTGATGCTTGATTTGATTGAACGGAGTTGGGATTTGGCTAGATGGGTCTGACACAGTTGAAGAAATATACAAGAGTTACATGGATTTGTGTGAATGGCTATGGGTATGGACGATATTGGGTTTGGAGTTAGAATATTGTCTGGGTGGTTTAGAGATCTACCGGAGTCTAGGATGGCGAGATGGAGTCGAGAATGGCATAGACAGGTTCAAGATGATCAAAAGGGGTATATATAGGGTTTCATGAATAGTAACAGTTGAAACAGTACTAGACATGGCATCTGGGCTAGCTAAAGTTTTGTCCGAGTATACTTAGGCTAAATATAGTAGAGAATGGACTTTACAGCTCAAAATGGTTATGACGAGTATATGTATAGGTTTTGGCGAACGATATAAGTTTGGGTCATGTCTAGGGTTTGAAACAGTGTTTT
Source organism: Melocanna baccifera (assembly GCA_036346265.1). Taxonomy (NCBI): domain Eukaryota; kingdom Viridiplantae; phylum Streptophyta; class Magnoliopsida; order Poales; family Poaceae; genus Melocanna; species Melocanna baccifera. Next base: position 998,860 of record CM070690.1, read on the forward strand.
AGTGGCTTTGAGTTTTATCGGTGTCTGATACGAGAAAACAGAGTTGAAAAATGGGTAGATGGGCTTGAAACGGATTTATATGTGCATTTTAGGGTTTGATGAACTAACATGTATTATATTGTTCATTGTGGGTCTACACACTACTACACAAAACATTATCACAAATGGTTGGAAAACTTCATCACAGACAGTTGCGTGAGCCGTCTGAATTGATGACTCAGTAATGATACGAACTCATCACAGACGACTCGAAAGCCATATGTGATGTAAATATCACAGATGGTTTTTAAATAAAAACCGTCTGTGATAGTTGCTTATCACAGACGATTTTTCTTAAAAACCGTCTATGACAGCTAAATATCACAGACGGTTTGTAGCTAAAGTCGTCCGGGATATTCTTTCCTTCTCCTAAATATATTTCTGTTTATTGGCTAACCTCTAAAACAAGCAGATCAACATGTACATGTATACATCCAATTCACATCTTAATTCATTTCAGTAACAAAAACATCCATTTCGCAAATCAATTAATTGAAATAAAATAAAATATCCATTAACAAATACACATATACAATTCTAGATTCCAGAGTGATAGATCAATAAAAAGATAGACCTCAATTATAGATACACATGTACAAATATCCTAACAAGTTCGTCGATTATGGATCTGTTTCTTTCACGAGACCTCAATTCTGGAGTGATAAACCAATAAAAAGATAGCGATTGCATTTGCACTTAGAAGGTAACATGTCTTTTCTTCAATCATAAACAAGCAATCACCCATCTAAGTATTGCTTGTACAACATGACAAGTTCATTGATTATGGATCTGTTTCTTTCGCGAGATCTCGATTCCAGAGTGATAATACCTATACTAATAAAAAGATAGCGATTGCATTTGCACTTAGAATGTATCATGTATAATGATATCTTTGAAGTATTTCACAAAATATTTGACCCTACTTGCCTGGAATGATCCTTGGGAAGATTCTACACTCAGCGCTTCCTGCAAGAGCCACACTTGCACTTCTAAAATTTTCAGTCGTCTTCATCGCCATAAACTCTTCCCATTGAATATGCATCTACATGAATAACATGTATCGTCGTCTACAATATGAAAATGACATGAAACAACAGAAACATTTATATGAAACATGAATAACAGAACACATGAATAACAGATCATCACAAATCTACGTTAAACATGCATCTACATGAATAACATGCATCTACAGAAACATGAAACATCTACATGAAACATGAATAACATATCTTAATTATTCTATATGAAACAATAATTAGTCTACATGAACAAAAATATTTATTCTATATAAAATATGAAAGATCTTCTTCACATGATGATCTTCTTCACCTCGCGGGGGAGGAGAGCACCAGAGTCGGGGGAGGAGGAGGGCGCCGGGCTCGGGGAAGTCGGCAACGGCTCAAGGGGAGGAGGAGGGCGCCGAGCTCAGGGGAAGGAGGAGGGCACTGGGCTCGGGGAAGTTGGCAACGGCTCGGGGGAGGAGGAGGGCGCCGAGCTCAGGGGAAGGAGGAGGGCGCTGGGCTTGGGGAAGTTGGCAACGGCTCGGGGGAGGAGGAAGGCGCCAGGCTTGGGGGAAGGAAGAGGGCTCCGGGCTTAGGGAAGTCAGTGACGGCTCAGGGGAGGAGGAGGGCGCTGGGCTCGGGGAAGTCAACAACGGCTCGGGGGGAGGAGGATGGGCGCCAGGCTCGGGCGGATTAGGAGGCCAGGGCGCCTAGATCTGGATTGAACTAAAGACAGACGGGGATCTGAGCTGCGCAAACAATATATACAATTAACCCTACACAGGCGGTTTCACAAAACCGTCTGTGATGTTGCATCTACTAATAGTATTTCTGTAGTAGTGACACCATTCATACTGGGTTTGGTCACTGTCCATAACGAATCCGGTAGCTACAATGTAGCACAGGATCTATAGTGAAAAGGCCGGCCTAGGTTTCTACAGTGACTAGCCCAATACTATTCATCTTTCCCATCTGCCGGCATTGTAGCGACCAAGAGTAGAGCAAAATGGCAATGGCTTTTGGCGGAGCTACAAGGGCTTGTGACAGAATTGGGGACCATGAATGAACTCTTGAGGTTATGAGGATTCCATTTTGTGGGGTCAGTGGTGGCTGGAAATCAAGCAATCGCTAGCGGTGAGGTTCTTTGTCCACAAGGCTTTTGAATGGAATAGGTACTACGGAGTGACTCTTCGGTCCAATTGGTAGCGATTCATCCATCTAGGAGCAATTAGGGAGGCTTGGGTGGTGACGGTTTGGTGGGCTGCCGATAGTGGAGGTGCATGGCCAAGTGGTGGCGATAGGTGCCGGAGAGCTAGGGGACTCGGGGGCTGAAGGCGGCGCTTCGGGGTGTTCCTAGGAGCATAAAGAAGCTACGAGTGAATGCAATTGGGATATAATTGGCTGAATAATAGGAACTGAAAATCAACTCACTTTAAAGTTTTTCGGTGATCGTTGGCGGAGCTTCGGGCGTTAGGACAGTTGGGGTATGGCTAGCTCACCTTGGGCACCGGAGCTTCTAAATGGAGGAGCTCGTGGGTTTAAATAGTGTGAGAGAGGCATTCGGCACAGGGCCTAGGTCATGGTGGCGGTGGCGCGTGGCAGAGGTCTAGAAGGCGCAGGAGGGCATGACGTAGTTGGCTCGCCTCCTCGGGTGGAACATTGCAACGGTCAGAAGCCAAGAGGGAATGTCAGGTCGGCCATGAGTGAGCTGAGAGAGCAGGGTGGTAGTGAGACGGCACGAGTCAAACTAGCCATGGTGTTGGCCATGTGGGCTGCAGTCATTAACGGGGGTGTAATGTGTTGGGCGGAGGGGGTCATCCTCTGGCTTGGTAGTAGCTGGTAGGGCGGGTGAGGCGGTTGGCGGCGTCCTCTGTCGGCGCTGAGATGAACCAGGTGAGGCAGTGGTGAATCAGGTCAGGGTTGGTCCAACGCGCGGCCAGGGGTCATTAAGGGCTGTTAGGGGCGCGAAGGGCAAGATGTACGGCATGGACTCGGGCGTAGAGGCATGGAAGCGGTGGGCAAAGTCGTGTCGGCAGCGAATATATGGCGGCCAGGTGGGCAGGAGATTTTTTTGGACGATAAACTGTGATTGCCGATTCAGTTTGATCAAATGGCAGAGGGAAACAGTGAGATTGGTGGAAGGGGCTGTCAAGGGTTGACATGGGTGTGGAATTTGCTAGAGTTTTGATTAAGAACAAAATCAAAATAAATTCAATTTCCTTTTGAAATCTTGAGGTTGTTTCACGAAAAGGATTCAGCAACATCCAAGGCAACCAATATTGCCGACTGAAATCAGTGAACTCATATGAATTTACTGTCATATATATATGTGATATCAACATCCCAACATACACCAGCCGCGTGCATTACGAAATTGACACTAGTACACCCTGCTCCTGATAATCAACTCGTATATGACATGCTAGATTTACATATACATCAGAGCCATAAATTTGCAAGGGCTGAAGGACTGGCTAGAGAAGAACTAGATCTCCTTCCTGAAGCCACTTTGCAGATACAGACGCTTAAGCTTTCACCCCCATGATTATACCACTCGCATAGCATCAAGAGCAATCAGCCTTACCAGAATGACTGCTCATGATGTTATGTACTCCTGCACCCATGCATATATATGCATTGTGTTTCTTAATTAGAGAGCTATGTCTGAAGCCTCATGACCATATATTTGCATGAACAGCTTGCCAGGCCACGCATGCATGCATGAAACCATGGATCTCTACTGGAGGATCCCGCCAAGCGGCCCCGGGGCCCAGTAGTCAGCGGCGTTGTCCCCTCCGAAGTGCGACGTGCACGACACCGGGACGAGGCAGAGCCCACGGCTTCTCAGGTCCTTCTTGGCCTCATCATTCACAACCTACATATGTGTACCAAGTGCGTTAACTTATACAGCATATGCAGATAGCAATATAGGATAGTTTTTGCCAATGTTACTGCAAACACTAGTAGATCACTGAAAGAAAAATGGAGCACATATGATCTTATTTTTTGCGTAAATATAGCATGGTGCCACTCTACATGTACATGCATGTATATATACATGACTGAAATTGACTTTGAAGCTAAACAAGGTGTGCATATATACCTGCTGCTCAGGTTGGCCTGCAGCATGCTGTGCTCCAGTGCTGTTATTATGGTTTAGCAACTGCCCAAGGAACCACACACAAAAGATGAAAAGTGGCTTAAGTATAGCTGTAAAGGTGTAGATTGTGGATTCTTATATCCAGGGAAACATGTGCATAGATGTATGTAGCTAGATCTCTACTTACCTGGCCGGGGTATTCTGGGAAGAGGCCAGGGTTCCTTTCTCCGACTGGACCCTATAAATGAAAAAGAAAGTGCTACATCACATGTCAACGTTGCACGTACAAGCGTGCAAAAAAGGTGGAGAGAACAAATTTTCAGATGTGGTAAATATGATTGAAACCATGAGTTGTACCGGCCCATGGTTGTCTCAGATGGCTCAGGTCAATTAAACTAACATTGTTACGGTGATAATATATACCTTAATTATATATATGTATCCTAGTGTACTTTATGTGCATTTTTCAATCTATCATTTAATAATGCCATTCCCATACTGAACTGGTACATAAAGTTCAGGCATGTAACTCCCTCTTGTGGTTTATAACAATACAAACTACTTAATCCCTGTGGATCAACTTAAAATCTTATTAAAATTTATTGATCATTACATAAATATCGATATAAATATTTTTTTGAACTGAGAAACGATTAGTACTGCTATAAAATAACTAAAATTTTTGTTGAAATTAACTTGAAGAAACAATATATTGCTCAGCTATTGTGAAAATTTGTGAGGACAATTGCCATTTTGCTTGTCAAGAAGAAAGTTTTCTATATCCATCATAAAGTACATGTATATTGTTATTAGTGGGCAAAGTTTTCTCGATCGATCATAAAGTATATGTATATTGTTATTAGTGGGCATGTATATTCCACCCAACGTGATGCTTCTTTATGATTAGCTTGACAAAAAGTATATATCTTACATAGTTAGCATATGCCATATTTGCCCTTCTTAGATTTTTTTATTAAAATTCTTTATGGCTAGATTGCTGATCTAATTAATACGGACCAGAATGTAAGATTAAAACATTTTGAAATACTTTAAAAATAAAAAAATTATTTTCAACATAAATGGCATTCTTAAACAAATTATAGGACATGGATATATTTCATTTGAGGTATTATTATGTGGGATCTATTATCCCATAATGATTCATTTCATTTTTTTTAGTTCGAGTTAAAGTCCAATATATATACTTCATAAGTAAAAATTGAGAACATTAGACATTATCACAAGGGATAAAAAAAATAACATGATGAACCATATTGCACATGAATCAGAACTTCCTATTTTTATCATTTTATACCATACGGTCGATTTAGAAAATATGTGATTAGGCGTGGTAGTCTCTCTCCAAAAAAAAATCATTGCAAAGAATCAAGTTGTTCTTTTATAAAACTTTTTCTTATAAATCAAATGACATCAAAATTCCTTTCCAAAGATAACAACCCTTTATATGAGTAATTGTAAGAAATTTTCTATAACTATTTTGTAAATTAAAATTAAAATTTAATACCGATATCTTAAAGTCGTCCTTTGAAAATAAAGTTAGGAAGGTGGTTCTAGATTGGTTTAGATTACAAAAAATATAAAAATATATTCTGTTATAGATAATAACACATCTTCTTCCTCAAAAAAACAATGATCATGACAGAATAAACCCCTTAACTTCAAAGTTGATTTTATGATAAATTTTGAAGACAGAAATCAGATTTGACCACGGTTATATAAAATGTGACCAGGCTAGTTCTATGGTAGTCAATAGAAATTTGTGTAAGTATATAATTCTATAAACAAATATTAAATCAATTGACCCCATAGAAATGTGTAACCCATATTGAACACACAGACTAACTCTTATATTAACAGTTAACGAGGATTAGTTTTGACTTCCTACTGGTCCATGAACGACCTTTTTGTTATTTCAAATCTATTCAGGTTATGTACGTACGTATGAACTAAGATGATACTCACAGGGATTACTTCTTAAAGAAACATACCAAAATGGATTGTTGATACTCACAGTAAGTCAATTGTCTTGTTCGAAAACAAGTGCCTTTGATCGATGTGTAGAAAAGGCTTGCATCTTTCCTTTGTACATATTTGTATTCCATCCTCTATGACTAGCGTCTAGGCCATGAATTTTTTTCATTGCATGCTCAAAATTCACGGGCTACATATTATTTGGGAGTTTAAATTTTCCAATATTTTAAGCCTATGTTTATACGGGATATATACCCGTATACATTCAAAAATTCTTAGTGATTATGGTTTCTTATGTAAAAAGAATCTTTTTCTTCCCTTACTTGGCACCCATAAAAAGCCTAAAGATTTAAAGTCGTTTTTTCACAAAGGTTACGAAAAGGATCAGTATCCTTTTTTTTTTTGAAACGCAAAAAGAATCGGTATCCTACTCACACTAACCTTTGATAAAAGGTTTATTAGCATACCTTTGAAAAAAAAAGGTTTTGCTAGCCTATCACCTACAAAGCCAAGACGAAAGTAACAACAACAAACGTTCGTGACTATTGCATTTCACGACACATTGCACGTGCATAGGGTCACTCGGACGTAACAGCTCCTTTCCTCCGTGTTCTGAATGCAGAGAGAGAGAGAGAGAGGGAGGGAGAGAGGTGCAACTTACATTTTGCATGGAGGTCCCATTGCCGTGGCCCATGTAAGGGTAGCTGAGAGCCTGGCACAGAGAAGAACCACTGGTCATGTGGGAGAGAGACAGAGAGAGAGAGAGCATATCATCCTAGCTAGTCCCTGAAACACAAGAGCTACAAGACAGGCACCGCATCACATCCATCCATGTCGCTGCTGCTGCGCGCGCGCGCCCATGCACAGCGCCCAACTTTAACAGCGTGCTCTCGCGCCCAGAACAACGCCCCCGCCCCCCGGGGCCTTAGGGCCAGGCACTGGCACTTTTCCCTAGCTAGCTACCTCCTCCCACGCGTGCAGCTGAACTGCTTGCTTGTGGGCTCCATTTTCCAGTCACATGCAGTACATATGTCTGAAATGTTGCTGTAATGATGTGCTTTACAGGCACCGGAGATGCTAGAACTGACATGCGGGCTACATTTCCAGTTCACCCATGCTTCTGAAGGTCCTATTACCATGACAAATGAGCTTTTGCTCTCTAAACAGAGAGAGAGAGAGAGAGAGATAGAGAGGGATTGGACCTCAATTTGACCCAGGAGGAATCTGATGTAGCCAATGGTCTCTTGCAGTACAGATGCAGTGTCAGTCTGTAAAAGGAGGCACGTGTGTCAGAGAGATTCACTTTAGTTGGACACAACCCCTCGAGTGAAACAAGCAAAAGAAATGAGCTAGATGGCAAAAACTATAGCCAACTGTAACAGCATGAGCATATATAACCTATATAATGTGCCAGAGGACACATGCAGATCTAACTATCTCCTTTAGCTCTCTCTTATTGTTGCAATGCAACAAGTTGGTGCTAAAATCACTCCTTTGTCATGTTACTACCTAGATCTGAAGAGATGAATGCTGTTAAGCAAAGTTTCCATTCTTTTTACCTTGCCAAATGGGGAAACTATCTGGTGAAGTGCAGTTATTCTATCCCCCAACCTCTCCTTCCTCACCTGCACCAGATTATCACAAGCAAAAGTCTCTGAACATGTTAGTACTATAAGTGAATGCATAGTAATGGAAACAAATGCTAAATGTGTGTTATTTTCCTGTGTTCTTGGCTCAGGAACTTCCAAAGTGAGTGCCCTTTATGTGTGTGTGTGTGTGTGAGAGAGAGAGAGAGAGAGAGAGATGACCGATGCACACAAATATGACACAGAAAAGAATGGGTTTGATTATTTGATCATGGAAAGAAGGGAGCTGAGGAAGAAACCTTTAGAGTAGATTGCGCTGAAGAGGAGGCCTGAACCCTAGCCTTCTTGAGAGCTGAACCTGTCGCAGTACTGTTGCACTAGAGAAAGACAAAGAAGAAAAGCATGAATAATCATGAGCCCATTTCAGCTTCTCCCAAGAAAGAACCCTCTCCCTAAAGTGAATTCCCAGTGATTCTACCTCCAAAACCGACCACTTACGAAATACAATATACAAGAATAGGTGAAGAAGAAAGCAAAAGAGCTAGCTCTGTCAATGAGTGTGCATGCCCTACACTCTTACCAAGAGATCATGAAAGAACATGCTATGCAAACATCAACTAGTTGACTAAAGCGGATTTCAGACGGGACATGAAAACATCTATCTTTTCATGAAATGGAAGAAAGAATGCACCATTGCCAAGAGATTGTATTGACAGCCCATAAAAGCCTCAACCTATAGGATTATTATCGACAGCATGATCAAACGTATAGCTTTCCATGAAACAAAATAAGGGGAAGAAGTACTTTGGAAAAACAACACTTTTTCATGAGGGAGGTAAAACATAACCTAAAGACTGCACTTGGAAGAACCAACTCAATAAAAAGCTTATGTATTTCAAACAGATCAAGTTCATTCCTTTACACTTTGGAACTACCAAATGAATGCATTCATGTAGCTTAAATTTACGTCTAACAATATGCGTTCGATATACGTGAAACAAGCCGTGCCAAAAAAAAAAGGTTAGTTGGAAAAACACAAAGAAAAAACCTACCAATTAACTTCCAATGAATTATGATCAAAGTAACATCTTGTCAAGTAATTCACCTCGGATGAGTTATCGGAGTTGTGGTGATGACTTCTGAGCTCCGGCAGTGCGCCGTTTGAAAAATCGAGAATGTTGCTGCCGAGGCTCGTGGTGATGCATGACCTAGGAGAGGAGGCGAGGAGCATCTGGCTCAGCTGAGACTTAGCCCCTCCTGCCTGGATCTCATGGTCACCTGCAAGATGGCTCCCATAGAAGTTGTAAGCAGCAGTGCTAGCTTGAGGCATGGAGCCCTCCTCCATACCAACCGTGCATGCACTTGCAGTCTGATCCCCAAAATTCTCTAATCCCCTTGACAGGAGAGCTGCAGTGGCACTGTATCTCTCTTGATCTCCAATTAATCCCCCACTGTGGTATATGCAGTTGCACAAGACACACACAGATATACACAAATACATGAGTCCATAGAGATAAACACAACTACATGTTAGTAACATGAACATGCATCAGATGATTAGCATAAAGAAGAGGAAATACATTTGGAAAGCCCCGATCTACTATATGACAAAGTGGGGTAAGCACTTTAAGTATGCAACTAAAGTTTACATGGATTATCAGTTCCTTTTGTGGATCTCTTGCATGAATGAATCGTATGGAATTTAGGGAGTGAAGAGAGAAGGATAGATAAATAGAGAGAGAAGTGTTTACAGAAGCAGCTGGCTCCATGACTCTGGCATGTTGTTCTCCTGGCTGCCATCATGCAGACTTGGAAGAGAAGTGGCGCCGTTCATAGAAACTAGACCTGAAGAGCTGTGAGGAAACTGCTGGGAGAAGAGCACGGAGGGAGAAGACAACGAGGGCATGTTAGGAGAGGCCTCCTGCTCCTCATGAAAAGGCTTCAAGCTACCAGTAATATCGCTGCTAGTGATGGTGCTGCTACTACCACCAGTACCACTCCAGATCTTCTGTTGCACCAGGGAGCTCTGGAATTCTGCTCTATTCATCACTGCTGGTGAGAGAAAGAGGAGAGAGATGATTACTTCTTGCTGCAAGGAATGCTCTTGCTAGCTAACTTGGCTCCCCTTACACCTTGTGTGATATTTCAGGTCAATCCTAAAGGGGCCAGTGGCTTAATTTTCTTTGAGCGATGGGGTACATCTTCTTGGGAGATAAGAGAGCAACAACAACAGGAGAAGGGGAGAAGAGGAGATGGGGAGAGAAGAAAAAGCATAGGGCCTGTTCGGAGAGGATTCTGGGCTTTGTTTTGTTTTCCCCTTCCTTTCGCTTCACTCCTTTATTTGTGAACTTTCCCTTGCTTTCCTCCCCTTTCTCTCTCCCCCTCCCTCTCCTCTCTCATTCTTTTGTTACACATGCATTTTTTCTTCATTTCCTTCTCCTGTCACTTTTGCTTTATCATTAAAGTGATGTAGGAAAGGTACGCGAGACGCACCATTTCGGACCAAAAGGAGCGGTTTAAAGAGGAGACGTGGCTTGTTAATCTGATCGAGCTAGTGTTTCTACCTTCCAAACAACCAATCAAGTAGAGCAGATAATTAGCGATGAAGACCAGCGTTACATGTGTATAGATGTAACCTGCACAACACGCACATACACAGGAACAGCGCACGCATGCACTCAGATAAAAGCGAGCATGCATAAGTGGAAAGAATATCCGTTTACTTAATATATTCGTCCTTTGGTTTGTCCAAGAAAATACGAGTGCATGCACTACAGGCAGTAATAGTAAACTCCTTTGGAATGTAGACTGCTTTTGTTATGTTTGATCATATCAGCTAGCTCAGAAAAGGAGATCCACGAAAGCTGTTTATTTGGCCTTGCGATGATCAAGTGGGAAGCCGGGCAAATCTTGTTTATTTTTATGGGAAGTGTTTTGATTTTCCTTAAAAAAAAGCTGAAAAGAACACAATTTATAAGACAAGTTGATGTTTTAGTTTACATCCCCCCACTACTCTATTTTTGTTTCATCCAACAAGCTTTTTTATTTTATATTTTCCGGAGTGTGCATATATATTCTAGTAATTAAACTTCATTTGCATTGCTATGGAAAAACTACAAATGACATGACATGTTTTTCTTGACAAAAATATTTTTTTGCATGGGCTGACAATGAATATATGTTGGCTTTATAATATCCTGAAAATAGCTCTTAAGAACTTATGTGTAATTAATAGAAAAGGAGTACATGAAAAAGTGATACTAGAATTTTTGTAGGGGAGTTGGTCTCCTGGATTGCGTTTTCTGGGGTCTGGAAACATATTACGACTGTGTTGCCGCGCCCTCATACGTGTGCACACACGCCTTGCGTCGCTCTCCACGCGACACGTCATCCAACCGCGTGCAATCGGGCGCTGCTGGCAAGCGCGCCACGGCGCAAGCTCCACGCGCCGGCCTTGCAGTCGGCCACCTACAGGAGCAAGCGTGCGCCGGCCCGGTCCTTCTCGCGACCGCACGCGTGGAAAGCGCCTCGGCCACCCCGCCGGATTTGTTACTTTGCTCACTGATCCGGTGCGAACGTGCTCGGGGGGTGGTTGTGTTGGTGCGTCGAACCACGGGGTAATTTCGGCGGAGGACCGGTAGAAAGAAAGAGGAAACAGTGGTTGTGTTCTAGATTTCGTCTTGTGGGTAGCGACCTAGTAATTTCCTCTGCTTTTATTTATTCTATTTTCAGATTAAAGGTTGAGTTTAGGAGAAAGGGAGATAGCAAGTGTTGCATGTTGGGGGATTTTATAGTAGATCGGTTTAACCTGTTGTAACGTTGAACCATTTTTACGGGTAGTGTACGGAAATTATATGAGAATTTTATCTACTACAAGTTGTAGAGAATTTCAATAGCTTTCGGTAGAATTTTTATTCATGTCAATCGGATGAGTTGATTGTGAGATATTGATTTTGCTATCCTGCTGTCCGGTAAAATTATCGTGTTTTGGCAGAGCATTGTATGTAATTTCTTAAGGTTTCCAGAAAGTCTAAGAACATAATTTGTAGATAAGTATAATAGAAGTTATGAATTTTGGGAGGCTGTTATCCAATACTAGGTTGCTGCTAGACGCAATCGTGAGAAATCATTATTATGACTAATTTAATGGTATAATTAAATTTGGGAATAACTAGGAAGTGGTAGATAATTTTATTTAGTTTCTGAAAATGTCATAGTTTAACCTATTTGCATGTGTATATTAAAAGATATAAAATTATTAAGTCTGTTGTCCAGAAGATGACTTATCTGTCTTCTGGGTCAAAAATGGTGGGTTTAGATGATTTAATCCGGACATTTGATCAAGTAAGAAGTTGTGGGAATTTCGTATAGATTCCAAAACTGGTGTGGTTTGTTATATTTCGATATAAGAGTTGAAAGTTATGATATTTTTAGTACCAATGCAGCGGGCTTGATTGTCTAGTAAAATAGGAAAGTTATGGATTTAGGGAGCATGTAGGAGTATTGTCATTTATTTGTTGCCTTGTAATGGCATGGCTTATGTTGAGAATGAGTAATTGCTGTAGAATGAGTAATTGCTGTAGAATGAGTAATTGTTGTAGGAGGAGTAACGTTGGTTGTATTGTCATCTTCTAATCAAACTGGTCATCGCAACTGGAGTGACAAGTGCATAATAAAATAATAGTTGATGGTTAATAGTTGTTATTTTGTTTATGTCATGTAATATTTCATCATATTTTGTTTCATATGATATTAATTTGATGATAATTGTGGTATATGATAAAATGGTATAAAATGATATTCAAGACATGGCTGCTCATGTTGGGTAGATGCTGACACAGAAAGATCCAGGGCGATGTCCCTCTTGGGCCACTGGACGAATATGTGGACAACATCCCCTAGTGTACTGATCTCATCGTTTGAGGGGTTCTCTAGTGGGACGACCTTGTAAATATCATGTACCATGTCCACCTAGACCTTCACAAAATCGGTCTCTAGCTGGGCACTGTACACCAGCATCCCTGGTAGGCATGAATACTCCATGCCCCACCCAACCTCAACGGGAATGGAGCCAACAAGCCGAAGTGTGGGGTTACACAACGTGGGCTCCTATATATTGATACACGATTAGCTAAGGCACCCAATAGGTCTATCTATATAGCATTCTAGAGATGTACATTACCTGAATATCGTCGATAGCTAACGGGGTGTCGCTATGTTCAGAAAGTGGTGTGGACGTGTAGCTACTCCAACATTGAGGGGGACTGGCTCCCAAAATAATGGGAACGGCTTATGAATGGTTGGGGACTTTATTTAGTTGTTCTCTTAATGATGCAATCTCTTCTTGAAATTCTACAAGAATCTCCTCTTTCAACCATTCCTCGTGCTCGCCCTTGGATCTCCTCCTACTCCTATACGCATCGGAGTTATTTGGGAATCCTTGCCTCTATGGTACGTAAACCCCAAGGCCTCGTGTGCGACCTAGATGCTCCTTGTTTTCTAGGGCCATGGATATTATATCCCTCTTCTGACTGCTTCGAAGGAATCTTGGGAAGATTAAGTAGTCAATGTTTGCTGCAAGAGGCAATCATGTTATTTTAAACACTATGAAGTTATGGAATTATTAATAACTAGGTAGTTTAACATATCTTACTGGGTGTTGGGGCACTTCTTCGGCTGTGGGGTTTTTGAAAGAGATGACATCTGAAGACATAGTTGATGACCTCACTCATAATCAGCTTTGGGCACGCTCGTTTGTGATCCTGGCAAATGGCAGGAAGGCTTTCAATCGGATTGCGACATCATCCTCTCTCCTTCATTGTAGGATTTTACCCATACACCTAACTGTGCCAAGTCTGTGGGGGTGAGTGTTTTGTGCCTAGAGAGCCTTGTGTACTCTACTTTTCTGTTGAAATTCAGTCATCGTCTTCATCCGCACAAAGGCATCCCATGTATTCGGCAACACAAAAGGAATCTTTGTAAAGGGCGTCCAATTATTGTTCACGTACTACATGACAAGCATGCTCTAGGTGGTCTTCCATGCTTTTTCCATCACGAGGAACACCTACCATCACAGTCCCTAGACTTCTACTAGGATCTCGGATGACCTTGAAATTTCCACCTACAACTGCTCTTGCTGCACTTCTGTTAGAGACTTCCAACTTGCTGTGGTCATCGGGACCCATTACCTTCTAACTATCCCACAGGTAGTCTAGAATACTACCGCTGGTTTCTTCGGATGTAGAAGGACCCCACCCAAAGAGACCTCTATGATGGTCATTTGACCCTCAAGCCTTTTCGATATTCCTCTTCCACGCTTAGTAATCGTAGTTTTCAGAGCGTCAAACATATTCAGCGATATTCATGATGGCGATGATGACTGTGCGGATGTCATTTTTCTCATTTGCTATCTATGGAGCATTCAAATTGCAGTGAGATTTGAGAATGATCAATGGAAAATTTTAGTTATCTTAAAAAAAACTAATTACAGTGAGCTGTGAGCATAAATATTAGCACATAGTTGTTTTTTGTACTTTAATGTTCTTAATGTAGTTGTTAAGAAATAAAAACATGAGCATACTAAGTAGTTTCAAGAAGAATTTATGGATAATTGGTTCTCTTTTTCTCAACTTGGCATATATTATTGCTACAAGGTCTCTTTGCAATACTAACATACTATTCCAAATAGATCTTGTAGTAATAATATATGCTAAGACATCATAAAGATAACTAATTGTCCATAAATTCTTTTGGAAAGTAGTCAGACTGTTCATCTTGATATTTCTCAACAAAGTTTGCCTATGTCATGAAATATTGCTAGACTTACTTACATTAAATGTTGGATATTTCTTGACATTTACATATATTGCCATTAAATGTTGGTAGCTACACCATGATCTCCATGATCTTTAAATTAATAATTCAATTCTATGATCCTATAATTCAGCATCCTTTTAATTTATATGATGTTAACAAACATGGTAAGTAAGAAAAATGCTGAATCACATAAATACTCAACAAATCATGTCCATAAGTATTTTGCATGTATACCTTGACCAACATGAGGGTCAGCATACATAGCTAGAATACTAGAGGACGTTTTGTTTAGTGATCAACAGAGATAATCTCATGCTAGCTCCTTAAGGGAAGATTGATAGAGATAATCACATGCTAGCTCCTTGAATCAGAAATCCAATATTCAAAACTCAATCAACTTCATTTTCAGGTCCAATTCCTTCTTTTAAAAAACCAACCTCTCCTTTGATTTAATCAGCTAGATGGACCTGGACAGTTAGTCAGGCATAGACATATAGGATCGTACCAATAATTCAAGTGATAATCAGGCACTCAGTTTTCTTGGTTGGCATGCAGAGTACACTAATTAACAACATAATGAAAAGAGAGAACTACGAGGGGATTAGTCAGCCATTACTTGAATTGGAGATAGAGGAGAGGCGGCATCGGGAGGAGAGGTGGCATCGGGAGGAGAGGAGAGGCGACAGTGGGAGGAGAGGCAATGGTGTTGGGAGGAGAGGCAGCTTAGAAGGAGACACAGTGTCAGGAGGAGAGGCAACAACGTTGGGGGAGAGGTGGTAGCAGCGTTCTGTGTGCAAGGATGTGGGCGAGTGAGTGAGTAAGGGCGCAAACCCTAGCGAGGCCCTATTTATAGAAGAAACTAACACAGACGGTTCCATAATAGAACTGTCTCTTCTTCCTAATGTTCTTCTCACAGATATTCAATTTACATCCCTTTCTGAGTACAACATTTAAATCCTTAACTATATCATAGACATCTTTTCTACTTAAATATCTTGGAGCTGAATTGTCCTTCTCTCCATCGAATTGTTCTTCATCCTGCGGTATGGGTGAGCACCCCTATGGAACCTATGGTGACACATATACATGGTTTTACATGAGTAGTTTAGCCACACATTCTCGGTATCATCTAAGCAGCGACTATAGGCTTTGACCCTCTTTTGTACTCTGGCCCGATATGTCAGCAAGAGTAGGATAATCATTTATGGTGTAGAAGAATAAGGAGAGTAAAGTAAACTTTTCTCATTTGTACGCATCCCATACCTGTACCCCTTCAGTCCAAAGTATTTTTAGATCTTCTACCAACGGTACTAGGTACACATCAATATCATTCCCAGGCTACTTCAGCCCTTAGATAAGTATCGACAACAATATATACATCTACTTCATACACAACTAAGGAGAAAAGTTATAGATACAGAGAGCCACGGGCTAAGTGCTATGTTGGCTGCTCATGTTATCAAAAGGATTCATATTATCTGTACTCAATCCAAATCTTATATTCCTCGGTTCTACACTGAAGTTTGCAAACCTCCTATCGATGTTTCTCTACTAGAAGAAATCAGTAAGGTGTCTTAGCATTCTATCTTTCTTATGCTCCTTTGAGTACCAACGCAGCAGTTTTGCCTCCTTTGAATTCACAAAAAATCACTTCAAATGGGAATTATAAGAATATAAAATATGTAACATCCTATTTTTCAGAGTTATTTGAAGTTTTTAAAATTAAAATTCACCATTTGGATTTTCTGAAATTAATACAAACTTAAAATGAATTTTTATTAATTAAAAGGATGTAATATGATTAAATTAAACATTTACATTTGCTAGAAGTATTTTATTTGGGTTCCTTTGCTTGAAGTGTGCTTCAAGAAATTTTTAGAATTTTCTAATATTTTTCTGAGTTTATTTGCTATTTTTTAGAGCTCTATTTATTTCTTACAAATTTCTAAAATTGGTAAATCCTCAAAAATCCTAGAACCAACCAGGTCGAGCTCATCACTATTCATCCGGTCCAACCCACACCCCTTTTCTGCGGTGCCACGCGCCGGCAATCCGTCGCCCACTGCCCGCATCTGAGCCACCCGCTCCGCCTACCTCAACTTCCATCCAATCACCACGTGTCAAGTATCGAGATGCCTCGTTACTGTTCATATGTGCCATATAAAGCCAGCCGTCCAATCTCGAGCATGCCACATGTCATGCATCGACTAGGACATGCACTGTTCATTGTCTTCAATGCTTACTACACCGCCGCCACTCTCCCATGTCCGCCGTAGACTCCGAGTTGTGCTCGAGCCAGCCATCCTCGACGTATGCACCTGTTTAAGCCTACCACCTCTCTTGGTTTTTTGACTTCACCCATGCAACGTCGTCATCTGTGCCAAGCTGCCGTCCGAGCCACCATCGTCTTCATCGCTAGTAGCTGTCACCTTCATTTTTGCCGTCGTCCCCGCCGTGTGCTATCGGTCTCCGCCACCCGAGCGGTCTCCACCATCACTCGTCCACACTGCCAGTGAGTTCCCAGTGGCAAGTCACCATTCGCCGTCTCGGTCCGCATGCTCGCTGCTGCCCTATGCGCCCGTTCGCCCGACCAAAGTGTCGCCTCACATCGCACGCCGTCGACGTCAGTGCCAATGTCATCCCGTGCCCGCGCCTCATGACCTTTCACGTCCTCTGTGAACCCAGTCTATCATGAGCTGAGACACCAATAGCGGGGTCCCACCTATCAATCTCATAGGGTCGTAGACCTGTGAGCTAGCCATGTTGAGTCAGCATGCCATGTCACCTGCTATGTAAGCCCTAACACTAAGTGTCAGCCACATGTATACCACATCAGCTGTGGAGACCCGAATTGCAAATCCGGACTTTCTGTGTATACTGCACAAGCCCAGGATTACGCTAGTGCACACAGTGTAAACATAAATAAAATATCGACCATATACACTAATATAGAGTGAGATGAGACCCCGACGCTAGATAGTTTTGAAAGGTTACTGTGACGGTCTACTCAACTTCTTGGCTAAGGAATCATGCGGGGCAATGAGCGGATTGTCTCTTCTGGTGAAAGTGTACAAATTCTGCAGAGTCAAAACTATTCGAATGGCCGTGCACACGGTCAAGGGCGAACATGGGAACTTAACTCTAATATAGTTCTATTTCAAAAATAATTTTAAAAGTTGGGACTTGGAATAAAAAATCCAAAAGTGGGAGGACAAGACCATTATGCCTACGAGGATGCACCAAGTTGGAACTTAACTCTAATAATTGCACTCTGTGTATTGGCTCGCTGAGCATGGTGGTTAGTGTGCTCACACTCGCATAATCAAATCCAAAAGTGGGAGGATAAGACCATTATGCCTACGAGGATGCACCAAGTCAAGGAACCGACGATGGCAACTAGGGCAGATTTTAAAATGTTCAATCCTAGGCAAGTTGGCTTGCCGTAAGGGTGTGCACCTATATTACATAAGGCTAGGCAATATAGATGAACATATTTACACTCAGTCGTCTGCCTGTGGCTTATGGTTTCGCTAATGTTTCTATCTTTCGCTGCTATATTTTGGTTGTAAGTATTTGGCCTGGGAGGCCCACTCTGTAAAACAGTCGCCCAACATGGCATATTTGAAACTCTTATATATGTAAATTATATTTTGACTGTATGATCATCATGCGATGTATGAGATGATAACATCAATGTACTGTAAGCACTATCTACTGATCCAGGGAATAGTGTGGTGGAATTACAAAGGATTCTAGATTTCGAATCCGGGTCCAACATGGTGCGGGAGTTCTGAATCTTGACTGCTGCGGCACATGAGCTAGCTGGTAAGTGCTGAAATGAGCCTTCTGGGATAGATGCATCTGAGATCCTTGCTGCATCATCCTCCTCTTGCGAGACTTCTCTAGCTTATGGTGACTTTCTTCAATAAGTATTGCTTTGTCCATTATATTTTGGAAACTAGCATAATCATTGCCCACAACTTGAACTTTCAATCCTAAGTTTAATCCTTCCACAACTTGAACTTTCAATCCTAAGTTTAATCCTTTCTTGAACCTCTTCTAATGAGTGTCATCTGTGGCAACATTCTCCGGTATATAGCGTGCTACTGGGTAAACTTGTTGAGGTATTCACTCACTAACAAGTTCTTCTGCCGCAACTCCTAGAATTCCTCCTTCATTTTGATCACCCCATCGAAGATATGAGCATGACGAAATGCTGCTGTAAACTCAGCCCAAGTGATGTTTTCCTAATCCTCATGAGTGGCATAGTAGCTCTCCCACCACTCTGCGGTGGCTCCCTCTAGCTGATGGATGGCGTAGAGCACTTTCTCAAGATCAGTGCACTGAGCAAGGTTCAACTTTTTTTTCCACTGAATGAATCCAATCATCCACCTCCAAAGGCTCAGAAGAAGAAAGATAGGTAGGCAGTCTTATCCTTATGAATTCTGTAAATTTTGATTGTTGGCAAGCTAGTTGAGGTGCAATTGCTTCTTGATTCTGCCGATTCATCATATTAAGGATATAGAGTTGTATTAGGATATAGAGTTTGTATTCTATTCCTGATATGTCTTTCTTATCTGTAATACCCTCTTATACTCTCTATATGTACTGCCTATTGGGTCTCTTCAATATACACACAGCATTCATAATATGGTATCAGAGCAAGGTTGAAAATCTAGTTCACCTCCAGTTGAAACTTTCACTGCTACCCCCAGAAGGAGCTAATCTGGCCGCCATCGGCCGCCATCGCCACCTCAGCTCACCTCTGACTTCCTCAGCGTTGCCTCAGCTCAGCCGCGCGCTGGCCATCTTCCGATTGATGGCAGACCTCCTCGGTGACCCGATGTGGCCGAAGCTCCACCGGCGGTCTTGCACCGACATGCCCTAGCCGGGCCTGTAGTGAGAGCTTGCCCCCGATGACACAGCTATCTCTATGCCACCTGCCTCCACTTCGGCCCCGACATCGCCACCCTGCCGTGTAGGCCTGGCGCCAGGCTCACCTCCCCTGTGCTCCTCAACCTCCCATACCTCAAAACCTACCCATCTCGCATCCTTCCCCTACCCATGCCACGCTTGCAGTGTGTCCTTCTCCGAGCTCCTCTTACGTGTCTTGCTTCGCTCCTCTAACGCATCCTGCTCCGCGTGGTATGAGAAGGCCGTGTTCAAAGTGGTGGATCTGGACGACTATGCTGCGGAGGATGAGGAGTATGAGGAGAAGCTGAAGAAGGAAACACTCATCATGTTCTTCTTAGCAACATATGGGGATGGGGAACCCACTGATAATGCAGAGTGAGGATAAGTAGGGGGTGACGAAAAAAAGAGGAGGTGGTACTTCGGCTCGACCATTAGGCCTTTATGTATTACTGTTCTCAGTTCAGCTGCTAGTCTTTTCTTTATTTCTTTTGAGTTCTTTTTGCGTCCATCTAAGTCCGTTGCTATCTCTTTTTTAGTTCGTCAAAGCCATGCGAGTCCACAAAATTCCTATCAGTCAGTCGATTGGTTTGCTAGCCACGGTCCATCCTCTCGGATGAAGTGTGGTTATTTCCTTCCTTTCGCATAGCTGTCGTTGCTCTTTTCCTTGAGCCGCCCCGAGCTTTTAAGGCCACCGCGCTTCTTCTGCACCGTGTCTCTGTTGCACTTCTTGTGCACTGCGCGCCGTCATCTTGCTTTTTGATCTGTGCCGCTATACTTCTATCCCCCTCTTTGGCTTGATTTGACAGCTCTCTCTCTACTTGTGTCACCTTCCACATCCTCTTCGTCGTATTACCACGGTCGACTTTGCTCCCACTTACCTCTATCTTCTTGGCTCCTGCACTTTGTGCTTTATGGGTTGTCACATGATTTCGGATGAGAGGCAATCTTTCTGACACAATTTTCCAAGAATTGTACACTACGACGACATCTTCAAGATGCAAACTTTGGTGTTAAGGGTGTTTAGATCTTTTCCTATTGTCCTAGGGTTTCTTATGCCTTGTGTCTGTATTCTATATAAAGCCCTTTTAGGGCTGTGCAATACAACAATTGAGCTATCCATCCTTTCTTCTTCCAATATTTACATGGTATCATCGTGTTTATCAACTAAGTTTGAGCTACCATAAATTGACTTAGGATTGGGTCTAGTCCCATTGGTGTTGCTTGCAGTCTCTGAGTTGACGGATTGGTGTGGCTGCTTTCTAGGCCTTGGTTTACCTGACAATGATTAGCTGAGTTCTGGGTATCAATTATCTTTTGGCTGCTCTAAAAGGAAACATAATTTGCTGAGAACTGACTTCACAAGTCTCAAAAGGTGAGAGGGAAAAGTATATGTAAGAGGTAAACTCGTCTAAGGGGGTTTTTGCTAATGACAACATAAACTAAACAAACATTTAACTGAGAGGTTAATAATAGAAGCAATTAAATTACCCGAATAAAGGTTTTGACATGACTGCAACATAATGCTTTTAAGGGCAAGACTACAGCTCACATCACATACAACTAAAAATAAAACCAAAATATTCTAATTGTACTTTCTAAACTATACAAGGGTTTAATCTGAGAGCTCCCACTCGGGTTGTGCCGAGTAGGACTAGCTCGACTCATCCTCTGAGTTGCTATAGATCACCCACGAGTTGCGGATTTGTGGTGACTACTCTTCGACTGCAGCTGGAATGAAGTGCTGAAGATGATCTTGATGGTTGCCTGCTATGTGTCACCTCTCCTCCAGACTCGTTGGCGTAGGCGAAGGTAGAAGTATTGGTAACTACGGTTAGGGTTCCTCTATGGCTCCCTCCTACTTTGCTACACTGGAAGTAGCTACATATTTGTCATTGAACTTTTGAATGAGCTTGGATAGACTGATATTGTACAACTTGCAAAGACATCGAATGGCTTTGTGCATGGATCACACTCCACAAGCACTGGTGCACTTGAAACTATGGTATATAACTTGGTTACCAATCCTTGTGGTAAAGTACAACCAGGCGATGCATCTAATACATCGTCCTTTTGACTTTTCATCCTTGGTGAAGTAAACTGGTGACCTCTTTAATCGAAGGCTCTGCAACAAAACTTAGAAAAGTTCTCGCCATCCTCTAGTCTGGTTGTTGGAAGCTTGAAACATCTAAAATATTATAAAGGAAAGAAGTCAATTTAAGGATTTCGAAAAAAACAAAATTTTGAATAAGACAAAGAGTAAGAACCTTACGAAAAAGGAAAGAGAATAGATAAATTACTAAATATCCAATTTAGTTGGTTTGATTTAGAAAATAGTGAGGACAGTCTGGTAAAAGGGAAATTGTGGGATCAAAAAATATGTAGGAGTAACATTGTTTATTTGAAGTTTATGAATGGTTGTGGTATGTTATTGAGACTGGTATTTACTGTGGGAGGAGTAACTTCATAGTTGGCGTTATCTTTGCATAGATCCGTCCCTTGTGGTTAGAAAAGGCAAGTGTATGGTAGAATAGTGACATGGGTTATTTGCTTGTACTATTTTGTGTTAATAAAGTACTTAACATGCTAGTTTACATGTTTACAATTGCTTTCTATAATGCTCATTTTATGATGGATGAAATGGCGATGATGATAAATGGTCAATGTTAATGAATGATTGATGAAAAAAAATATTAATGTTGAGAAATGTTTAATATTGAAAGAATTATTGTATTTACATAATGAGTATTAATGATAGAAATAGGTGACTTATATGCCCCTCCAGAGCATACTTTTTTGTGGGCAATCCACAGGAGTAGATAGACAAAGACCTACATTGGTAGGCACTCCACAAAAGTAGAAATTAGGTCCCCGTATGAAAATGGATGGGCATAAGGTCCCCTCATGAAAAAGAATGGATTTGAGTGGACACCGATGGGTGTAACATTTCGTTATACTGGTATAGTTACAAGAGATATTGAAACGTGTGCGTTGCATTCATGAAAAGATAAAAGAGATGGTCAGATATATGTATAGTAGTAATGAAAAGATATATGAAGTGAGATTGTGGTAATTAAGACGAATACTTGGTAACCTATTTTAATACCGTATACTATTTTACTATATCCTTGTTGAGTCATGGACTCACCCTTGTTTATGTTGTAGGTGTCATGCATGGGGAGGGAGTAGCCCAAATCAGTTCATGCACCGGCATTGTCTATTTATCACATTAGACAATAATCAATCATCTTTAGTAATTTGGTTTATTCAAAATCTTGCTTTTGATCAATAAGTTTCTTTAGAACATAGAGCTATTAGTTTGGTTGCAATCAAATAAAGTATCATTGCTTAGCCTTATTAATTGGATTATCTTCATAGGTTATTGCTTCAATTTAAATGTTAGAATCTTGTTTATTCAATATCGTCATGTGTATGCTTATTTTATTATTTGTGAAAACTTGATCATTGTATAGATGTTAATAGTTAGTGAAAGATGATTTACTTTGGGAAGAAAATGGAGTTAGTGGTGACATTCTAGGCTCTTATCAGGCCTAGGGATTACATAGCCATTTTCTAATTACAATTTAAGTTCTTCTCCGGTTACCATAGTTTTAACCAAACTGTAGGAGAGTGCATGTATTCATTTCTGTCGATGGGTAAAAGCTGGTTTTTAATTACGGGAATCGACGAAATCTCAGATGATTTAGCCAGATTTCACATATTTTAAACTTTAAATTTGATATGAACTTGTAACCGAATATAAAAATGCATGGTGGGTACTGGGTACCAAGGCATGCACTTGCCAGATTGGCTACCAGTGGACAGGTACGCTTTTAAAAGCAACAAGAGTCGGTACTACAACACATAATTTTGTACGTATACTTACATCGCAAGAGATATATCACATATCATTATATATAGTGGTAGGTGACGACGACTACATATTCTCTTGCGCATGCAAAATTAATCAACTTATAATTATGTTTGTATACTTACATGGCACTGTAACCGATCGAATTAGTGGCCGTGCAGGCACATGATGGGTTCGCAAGAGGTCAACAACGTACACGTGGATCGCCGTCGTAGAGCCGTTCGTACGTATACATCATGTCATGCTTCGTCGGCCAATGCGATACATCGAAACTAACCAAAAATCAATGAGCCAATTGCTAAAGCACAGACATGCAAATATAGTGCTAATACATTACGTAGTATGCTATATAAGATTATTATTAACTCGATCTTCAACTTCTCGTGGGGTAGGAGCGGAACTGGGCTTTGGGCTGGATAAACTATAGCCCGAGATCCAGCAAAACTACTAATACTACCTCCTCTAATATAAACTCAAAAAGCTACAGCCTAGCCCGAGACATCCACCAGTAAAAGTACAAAACCGGAAAAAATCTAATCCCCATTGACCCATTCCCCAACCCGGCCGCCGCTTTGCCTGCGCGCGCCGCGCGCGCCTCCACCGCCGGCCGCCGCCTTGCCTGCACCGCACGCGCCTCCACCACAGGCCGCTCCGCCGCGGCGCTGGTCGGCGATCGACGACCCCTCTCCTTCGCCGCTGCGCGGGGAGCACGGCGAGCACTCGGGGAGCCGGGGAGCACGGCGGTCGGCGACCCCTCTCCTGCGCCGCTGCGCGGGGAGCACAGCGAGTACCGAACGGGGGCTGGGGAGGACTGGAGGTCTGGAGTGGCAGAGCCTGGAGCGGTGGAGCCAGAGGAGAAGTGAAGGAGCCACGAGCGGCGAGCGCAACCTTGACCCTGGAGGAAACTGCTCGAACCTGCAGGGCGGCGGCGAGGGCTGCGGCGAGGCCGTGGGGATGCTCATGCTCGCGATGTCCACGTTGCTCTACCGGAGGTCTGTCCCGCTGCACAGCGAATCAATTTTGTGATCCGACGCTTTATTTTGAGCAAATTAGATCGTTGCATTCACCTGTTGTTTAGATTTGTATAGCCGTGGCATTTAGGAAGGATTTAGGTGTAGCACACATCATGAAACGGAAAGAGGACTGGAGTGCATGTGTCTTCCGGTCTGCATACTTGCTACAAATTGACGCATGAAGATAATCTGGACGATACATATGAACTGAGAATGTTATACATTCAACACATCTTTGGTCTCATCATGATAACTGGCTAATATGATTGGTAGCTATGGTGGAAAGTCACTAGTCCATTTATCATAATGAGGTTGAGTTGTCAGCAATAGAACGACTCCCACTGGATCCTTGATTTACCTTTGCTAATTTGATCTTCCCTATTGACTAGATTTGAGACTTTGAGTAAAATTATGTGTGTTTTCTCTGTGCAGTGGAAGACGCCAAGATGCAATGGAAAAGCTCAAAGCAACCCAATAAGTTGCTCCTTCTGCAGCTTTCAGAGGTGCTTTGCTAGGTCCTTTTTTTTGTAAGAGCAGTATTGTATATTGGTCTTATGAATTTAACAGTCAAAAACACAGAAAGAAAAACTATAGATATTCAGGAATGTTTCATTTGATGATCTGATGGTCCTTTGATTTTCTTCGGACAAAAAAGAAGAATCGTATTATCAACTGATATGAAAAGAGGGAGGGAAACTTTTACATACCTGAGGAAGTTTGCAAAGAAATAGTAGGCTAGCCGCTACATTCTCCATTTAGGATTTGAGGTACTTGATGTATCTCTATTAATTATTACGCTACATTCTGTATGATTTCATATGCTTTCTTTATTGTGATTTGTGTTGAAAAGAGCGTTAAGCAAAATTTTTATATCAATGATATATTTATGGTATGCTAGACTATTACTTAGTTCAAATTTAGCTTAGATCGTGCTTCAATCCTGAATCTGTCACTGCCGTGGGGTACGTACTTGTGCCTCCTGGTTTGCTGGTAGGTGGAGGCAGAACAAGAAAACATAGCTACGTACGTGTGTCTACCATCATGTAGAACGGCCGTTTACGTGGGTCATGGCAATGCAACGAGAAGAAGCAATGCAGCAAGAAAGTATATCTGTGTGTGTGTGCTGCACATAATTGAATGCACTCGAATACATCTATATGTGGTTATAAATATATATGATGTGGCATGTTCTAGCTAGCTTCAGGATTATCTTGTACATGAAGTGACTTGGCAGCAAAGCACTGGTGAAGTCATGAGAGCAATCTATCTATATTAGAGATCTCATCTATTTATGTAGCTAGTTATCTCGATCCATAGTCAGAACAAGAGGGTTGTTGGGGTTTTCATGGCAGAACGATTGTGAGAATCGTATGAATCCAGTACGTACTAGATTGCTCTGCAACAGCAAACAGGAATGGAATATTTGTGATGCTGGAAGTTAAGGTTGTTTCGAGGCTAGCTTAATTTGTACTACTCGGGTCAGGTCACAAAATTTTTGACATTTAAATTTAAGATGGAGTGATTAGGAATACCACATATAGATGCTAGGGATATGCAAAATATGACAAACGTATCCAACTCTTTTCACTCAGCAACAAAAATATATGCGGCAACGTTTATTGGTACTTGGAAGTTCAAAAGCAATTGATCACCTTTATAAAAATCGAATCAATTGATGGTTTTGTTTCTTCTATACAAAAAGTGAAAGCTTGTGATCGGCGAAAAAATATTTATGCAACGATGATGAGAACTGAATTGGGTGGAGACGTTTTGTATCACATGTTTGTTACGTTCTAATTAAGGATTCACTACAGAAACAGATAATTTTCCGAGTGCCCAAAACACTCGGGCAAAAACACATAACACTTACGATTCTATTTCCCGAAGGTCGGCCGTCAGGGAAAAACACTTTAGATAGTTTGGTCGGGTAAAACTGCTTTCCCTCGAGAAACATAAATTCGCCATGTGTCTAGATGTACACTCAGGAAACAAACAACCCTCGGAAAAATAGTTAATAGAACGGGTTCAACCACCGTAATGGGATATTGTACCAAGTGTTGACAGTCGGGAAAGTACGGAAATTGTCACTCGGGAAATATAGTCATGTGGTAATATATCGAGACCCAAATTTACAAATTTGGACTATTTGTGTATACCGTACTAGTCTAGGATCACGCTAGTTTACACAGTGTAAACATAGATAAAATATCGACCATACACACGATTAACAAAAAAAAAGACTTAAATATTAATAATTATCAGAGTATGACCTATAGCCAAACTTACAATTAATAGCCTAAAAGGTTTAAGAAACTAGCAGTAGAAAACAAAATTAAGCATGATAGTCATTCGACATGCCCACAGGCGATCGACTACGAAGCGAAATTCTAATATGTGAAGTCGTCGAAATATCCTCCTTCTGGTACCTCCTGCCGATATAGTTCATCCTCTTCAACTGAGCAACAGTAGGCATAAAGCAATGAATACATTTGTACTCAGCAAGTCATCTATAACAAAGGTGAAATATAATATGCAAATCTTACCAATTGATAGTTAAAAGGTTATTCTGCAGAAATCAATAATTTAAAGTAAATATAATAAATAGATTGAAAGCAAACTTTATAGAAATCAATAAAAAATAAATAACCAAAGGAATTAAATAGACCATAAGTGAACTAACTATCCACTTAATAAACCACCAGCAAACTTCGTATTCACTTCCCAAAGATATCCAACTTAAGTTTTATGAAATAACTACCCCTTGTGTGCAATAACCGAACCAAAGGAATTAAATAGACCATAAGTGAACTAACTATCCACTTAATAAACCACCAGCAAACTTCGTATTCACTTCCCAAAGATATCCAACTTAAGTTTTATGAAATAACTACCCCTTGTGTGCAATAACCGAGCATTGTCCATAACCGGGGACACGACTATTCGAATAATTTTATACTCTACAGAGATTACACAACTGTACCCATACGATGTGATCATCAACACGATAAAGAAAATCACAACAAGATTTTTACATTGTTCAACCTCAATCCAATTCCGCTCGCTAAAGTTTCGCTATCGAGTAAGTTAACCACCTTGTCGATAATTACCTCCTTTTGTGCCTCATGGAAATCAGTAACCATATTCAACTCAATGGAGAAATTAAAATTAAAATATCATAAATTAATCAGTTAGGTATATCCTATACTAGATATGTGGTTTGCACAGTAAGACTTAGATCAATAGCGTACAAAGTTAAATCATTATATATTATCCAAGCAAGACTTCTACATCACTCGAAGTGAATCCACACTGCCCCTTTTACTGTACGATTACTTGCTCAAGTAAAAACCAATTTTATATAAGCAACACCAATAACACACCAATGTTTAGTGTACAAAATTTATAACTGTGGTACCAACCACGATTCAATATATCATTAAGTCAAATTAAATATTTGTTCTCATGTGATGATGATCCCAATGAGACTATAAGCATGGCTAAGCACATTAATCGTACAATCCATATGACAACTAGTTTTGCATTACTAAATAGATACCCATCTTATGATAACAATAGTATCATGGCATTCAAATTATCAAATGACCGATTAATCAACTAAGACAATAACTATCACGTACAAGGATTTCTAATAAAATAGCAATGTATGATAATTTAAAATAAAATAAATATATAATAGATTTGAAAACTAGCTTTAGCATAATCAAAGGACATGATTTGTCGTGGCCTTACTCAGTTATGAATTCTTGATTTTCTAGTTGTACTTCCGCTTCTTCGAAGGTGTGATCTAACGAGAGAGAAAGTGATCAAAGCACAAAAATAAAATTTAAATGGACTTTAAAAACTTCAAAATTAGAACTAAAAGATAAAGCTTAATTTTATATGAATTTAGAAGAAAGAATGGGGTCAATCGGAGCTAGGACAGGGAAGAACGAGCTCTTAAAAAATTAAATCTAAAGGAAAATAATACAAAATCAGAAATTCTACTGTACTATGGACTCAGTGCATGGAATAGTAAATGGTGCAACTCAGTTACTGACTTGGCTGCTAGGGCTGATGTGGCACCAGAATGGCTTGGTTGGCTGACGTGGCATCTACATGGCATGACACGTGGCAACCACGTAGGATTAGAGCTTGCATGGCTACTGAGATGGCGGCTGACTCGACTGCTAACTCAGCTGAGGACGTTCGGATTAGATTGAAGGGAACGATTAGACGGTCTAACGACGATCGAACGATCGGGGATGATCAGATTGCCGAAGAGGTGATGATGATCGGACGGTTTGAATACGATGGAATGGTCCAGAGGGTTGAGGACATTCAGATGGTCCAAATGGTGATGACACGCGTCGCTTAGTGGTCGTAGGCGTGGTCGAACGACACCGAGTGGTCGAAGATGCCACTTTGTCAGATGTTGTTGTGTGGTCGTAGCTGTTTGCATGGTCATAGACCGGCTGGTCGTGGATGTGGTCAGATGGCTGCAGCAGACTTGGGACTCACTGACGGTAGGTCGGGCGAAGTTGAGACGGCGGTGACAAAGTGTGGCTTGCTAGCGGTGGAGGTATTGAGAACGAGGGCGACGACGGTTAGTGCGGGCTTTGAAGGAGCGTTGGTGATGGTGAGCTCGGCCATGGGGTGTGAATAGTGAGGGTGCAGCCGCTGTTTATGGCGCAGCTACCGAGGAGGCGTGTTTGGATATAGCGGCGTGTTCAACTCAGAGACGGCAGCGGAAGAGACCGACTTGGACACGAATGTCGTGGCACAGTCGAGACAGGCATGGCGACGTCTGTGGGAAGGAGATGAATAGTGGCTAGGACGGTAGATTGTTGACACATGGCGCCGCCTAAGAATCGGACGGCTGAGGCATAAAGTACAGATGAATAGTGCTTGGCATGTTCGGACCGACCGAACGAGATGGCCGATTAGATGGCTCGGGGGTGCGAGGTGTGATGGATGGCTGACATGTTGCGGTGGCCGATCAGACTGGTCCGAATGGTGCAGGACATATTTAGGGATTTCCAATTTTAGAAATGGAAGAAAACAAATTAAGCTCTAGAAAATAGCATATAAATCCAGAAAAATCATGGAAAATTCCAGAACATTTCTTAGGACACAAGGAACCCAAATAGAATATTTTCAACAAATGTTAACATTTATTTTATTCATATTAAATCTTTGTAATTATTAAAAATTTATTTTAAGCTTGTACTAAATCTAGAAAATCAAAATGGTGAATTTTATTTTAAAAGCTTAAAAAAGACTCTGAAAATCAAGATGTTACATGATCCTATCCCAACGGGTTCTTGAAAATATTTCCGAGTGTACATCAACCTAGAACACTCAAGAATTGTTTGTGTTTGCCAAGTGTAAACACTCGAGAAATATAGCCACGTGGCAATCCTTTCCCGACAGATCTTGAAAATTTGCCCGAGTGTATTCCAACCTAGGACACTCGAGAATCATTGTTGTATCCTGAGTGTATGTCAAACAAAGACACTCAGGAGTTACGAAACAGCGTATGCACCGACAGTGCATTTCAGTTTGAACTAAGCTCACAGGAAAATCGGCAAGCAAATAGACCATACATTCCACAGCAAGAAAAATAACACCAATTAGTCACAAATCATTACATATATAGATTCGACAACATTGACATAATTCCCAAGCTCACGATACAACATTGATATATAGATTCTACAACACTGGCATATAGATTCGACAACATTGACATTACCATAACTCATCATTAGAACACAAGCAGTTTTAGGAAATATTGTCAGGTAGGTCACTTGTGGCTGCACTCAATTTGCATTATCAAGACTATAAACCACCGAACATATTGAATAGCTCACTTATGGCTGCACTCATTCGCATAATCTTCGAGTGGCCTCTCGATAATGGACTCTCACATGATCTTGGTTTGGGCAGCTAACATGTGTACCATCTCCAGCATCACTTTTGGAAGCAGTTGGATCTACCATTGACCCCGTCGTTGCCTACATTTTCATAAGAAATTGCATTCTTGTTTTCTCTCATAATATATAGCTTAGCTGGCATAAAAAATGTGAATAGAAATCAGAATAGAAATCAATGTGCGGGAGTTTAGCATAACAGTAAAAACAAAAATATCTCATTGTTGGATTAAGAAAGGAGGTTATAATATCTTTCGTAAGCACAAGGAAAACTCACTATCTAGCATTAAATTATCAAACCTTCCAAGTAACATAATTGCCCCCACTCGTTTCAGCTTTTTTCAGCTTCAGCTTCTAGCTTTAGCTTTTTTTTCACTATTCAGTAATTCGTCTTTTTCTGATTTTTTTAGATATTTTGGGCTTTTTTGCATTTTCTTTTTTTTCCGTATTCCTTTGCATTGTCCGTGATGAGCTAACATGTTTTTTCTATTTTTATATTTTTTAAAATTTAATTATGCCCAATAAACTAACTCAGTTACAGTAAAAAAAACCAACTATAGTGAAATTTCAGCCAGAAGCTAGAAGTCATCGCTATTTCGAACGCCTCAAAACCAGGATACGTTATTGCTCGAGTTGTCATCAGGTATCCCAAAATAATCAATCAAGTAGAAAAAATGTTTTGACATTGTCAAAACTCATTATAACATCCTAATTTTTTGGAGTTTATTTGAAGCTTTTCAAAGAAAATACGCCATTTGAATTTTTCAAGATTTAATAAAATCTTAACATAAATTTTTATTAATTAAAAGAATTTAATATAAATAAAATAAATATTAAAATGTGCTAGAAATATTTTATTTAGATTCCTTGTGTCACAACAAATTTTTTAAAATTTTATGTGAATTTTCTAGATTTATTTGCTATTTTCTACCGCTTATTTGATTTTATTTGAATTTCTAAAATTAGAAAATCCCCAAAAATTCTAGGAACAACAACGGGCCGAGCCACTACTGTTCATCCCAGTCCATTGAACCTCAACCATCTGATCCGCTTCTTGCTGCTTGTCGATCATCCGAGCTGAATTTTCCATCGGCCGTTGGATCCCTCCAGTGACGTGTGTCACTCATCCGATCTAGCCAAGCACTCTTTAACAAGATAGGAACTTGCTTCCTTTATGTCCTCTGTCGTCCTAATGATATTCAGATTATCGACATATATTGAAATAATATATAATCCTTTCTAGGATTTCTTTATGAATACGCAGGGACAGTCTTCACTATTAGTGTATGCCTTCTTCAGGAGGAATTCACTAAGTCTATTGTACCACATTCTACCAGACTGTTTTAAACTGTACAATAACCTTTCCAGCTTGATGCTGTACATTTTTCGATTCAGTTTATCTTGGTCCGGAATCTTTACTCCTTCTGGGAGTCTCATATAAATATCTGAATCAAGTGACCCATAAAGGTATGTGGTCACTACATCCATTAACTGCATACTTAAATTCAAACCTGCTGCCATTGATATCAAATATCGGAACGTTATTCTACTCATGACAGGAGAATATGTTTCATCATAATCAATACCGGGTCTCTGCGTGAACCCTTGTGCCACAAGTCTCGCTTTGTATCTCACCACTTCATTGTTTTCGTTTCTCTTTCGAACGAAAACCCATTTGCATCCTATAGAAAATACCTTAGGTGGTGTTTGGGCTATCGGGCCAAACAACTTTCTTTTGTTTAGCGAGAGTAACTCTACCTTAATTGCTTCCTTCCACTTACCCCAGTCTGAATACTTCTGGCATTCAGCTAAGGTCTTTGGTTCCGGATCCAGTTCAAGGTTTTTAGCAATCTTTAAGGCGAAGTAGATGTCGACAACTGTAGTTTTTCTCTTGTATAGTTCTCCTGACTCAACAGAATTTGTGGATATTTCATCATTTATCTCATCCAGCTCCTCGTGATTTCCCACAACAACGGAGTCTGGTTGTTCCGAAGTCCTAGTATTAGTTTGTGTGCACGCAATCATACTGGGGTTATGATCTTCAGGATCAATCCCTTCAGGGGTTCGCTCAACTTCAGGTTGAGCTTCTTCAACTGATATAGGAGAATTCTCATTTGGTTTCGATTTCTGCGGACATCTCCACGGAACTGAGGCCTCATTCTCCGGTGCTCTCCCGCCCTTCCTTACATGAAGGGTTGGAGTGGTTCGAATATCCTTATGGGGTATTTTTACTCTCTCTGGAGCATTCGTTGTCGGTATATAAGATTTGTCACTCCCTTCTGATCAGTGAAGGCATCTGGAAAATTATTTGTAATTTATTGCAGGTTTATTATTCGTTGAACTTCTAGTTCAAATTCTGTGGTGCGTGGATCCAAAGCTTGAATGCCTGAGACATTCCAATCTATTTCTCGGCATTTATCATCATTTAGATACTTTCCTCCCCCTAATGCCGGTAAATTATCCTCATCAAAGATGCAATCGGCGTGTCTAGCCGTAAACATGTCTCCCGTGGTAGGCTCAAGATATTTGAGTATCGACGGGGACTCAAACCCAACATATACTCGAACCTTCCGGTGGGGGCCCATGGCTGTCCGTTGTGATGGTAAAATTGGTACATATACAGCACAACCAAAATTACGCAGATGGAAAATATTAGAGTTCGGATAGAGAAGAATAGGCTCTCGAAAGATTGATTGGTAGAGAAAAAGGAAAAAAAAATACTATTTGGCCTTTTTCTGGAATTATTTTCCTAAAGAAAATTTGATTTATGATGACAACATGGGTTATAATTTTGGCTGAATTATTTTTCTAAAGGAAATTAGGCTCAAAGACTGACAAGTGGGCCCATGGTCTATAGACCAAGTCCACGGCTCGGTTCATGGTCTACGATGAGCTAGTTCTATGGAATAGTGTTATGACACATAGGGTCCACATGTTAGAGACATGGTTCATGGCAAACCAAGTCCACAGAAGACTAGGCTTAGGGTTTGGGTTGCGCTAACATGGCAGGCTAACCAAGTATGACATGGCTTGACACGTGGGCAAAATTGGAGACATGGCGCTTGCATGGCTACTGATTCAACTGATGACACGAACAAATGAAATGGGGAGGTGAGTTGGCAACTAAGGCTAGCGTGGCTACCGTGTGGCTTTCATGTGGGCTCTATGCGCTAACATGGTGTGACACACAGACTGATGACTCGGAGATCTGATGGTCGTGGATGTTGTCTCCATGTTAACACACGATAGTGATCAACAGAATGACAAGGCCATCGGAAGCACCACTACAACATGGTGAAACTTCCTAGCGGCTCGAATTCGCCAGAGGGGCTTGGCACGGCGGTTGGCGATGTAAGGGGCAGTGGCAATGCTTGGGCGGCGGTGAAACTCTAGCAAGATGGTTCAATAGGGGTCAGCGACGTGCACACTATGATCTAGTGATGATTGCAAAACTACTGAGATGGCATAGAGATTGAAAAACACCTGATAAGGCTGATGATGAGTTGAAGGCGGTGGAGAAGCTTAGGTGCATGGCTTCATGGATCTCCGACGGTCTTCGAAGGTCGGTGAGCTACAGAAGGAGGAGAACAAAGCATGGCAAAGTGGGTGTAGTGCTTGGCAATGTCAAAGGTTTACTAAAGCATGAATAATTGATCACCAGAGTCAAAGCAGACAACGACGATGGAACTCAAACCCGGTGATGACGGCATGAGCAAAGGCGAGGGTAGCTCAGGAATGAGTTTTGGGGCATGAGCGTGCACTTTTTAAAGCAAGGAGAGGGGGAGTTTGTGATGGAGATGGTGGCTCAATGTGGAGTCCATGGCATATACAGTGGTGGTGTTCGAATCAGAGACAATGGAGAGAGTGAAGTCTCGGACAAGACGACTCAGCTAACAAAGGGGGCCCGGAAGGCAGTGATGCGGAGAGGGAAAAAGGGTGGACAGTGTGGATGCGTGGCACAACAAGGTGTATGTACGACACACGGCAAGAGTGAATGGGCTGGGCTAGCTGGCACGCTATGCGGGAGCAAGCCAGGCTGAGGCGCATGCGCGAAAAAGGACCAAGTTATGGGGCGAGTGGGCTGTGCGTAGAGAGAATGCGGCTGGACCAAAAAGAGAAGTGGGCCAGAAAGAAAAAGAAGTTATGGCCAAAGTGGCTTTAGGATTTTCTAGGGATTTTCAAGGATTTTGGAATTTTGGAAAAAGGATTAAAACAAGTGAAGCTCTAGAAAATAGCAAATAAATAAAAAAAATCTAGGAAAATACAAAAAAGTCCTTGCATCATAAGGAACATCAAATAAAACTAGTTTAATTTAATTGAAGTTTATTTTACTCAAATTAAATCTTTTTACATTATGAAAATTCATATTAATCTTTAATTAACTCAAGAAAAATCCAAATGGTTGTTTTTTAAAAAAACTTCAAAAAGTCTCTAAAAATTAGGATATTACATAGAAACTCAACACTTATTAACATGAACAATTTAGTAGTTTCCATAGAATTGATTAAATAATTTATGGTTTCCTTTTAGTCTTTATAGTTCACATTGTTGTTGTTTGATGCTTCAGTCCATTTAGACTTGATTATGTTTCATGTTGATATCTATTGGTTCATACCAAAGTCTATTTATGGTTTATGGTGTTGCTAAAATTTATGTTTACTATCATATTGAATGTTTCTTCTTAAAATCTAGTTGTTACTAATCATTTCTTATTGGTTAAAATTGGTAGCGATAGTAGTTGTAGGTGACATCACGGGCTTTTGTTAAGCCAGGGTCTTACAGTTGGTATTAGAGTGGGTGTTAGGTTCGTGGTGAATGAATTAATAACTTGCTTGAATAGTCAACTAAAATTTGACATAGGTTTGGTAACTTAATGGAACTAATAATCATAGTAATAAAATAACTTAGGAAAACTTAATGCTGAAATTTGGCTTAGGGTAATTAAAAAATAGAAATTTGACATACTGATGCATAGTAGGATGAGATTAGGTCATGCATTGTATTTACACTTCTGATAGTTGTTTAATTATTAATGAATGTTTAGTTGATGTTTATGTTTGTGATGAATGATTGGTTAACTGAGATGGATAGTGATGCCAAGAGATAGAGGTCGTGGTTGTGGCCATAGGATGGCCAAGAGGTGTCACTATACGTGGTGCATGGGTGATGATGAGTTTTTCTTGGATAACCTCAGTCACAAATGACAAAGGGATGAGTTTTTATTGGTTGTTTTCATTCTTTGGGGTGAGTTATTATTTCTTCCATATGTTTTCATTAGTCGGTTATTGACTGTGGGTGTGGGTAATGTGCTTTCATTCACCATTTTGTTTGATAAAGGAAATGTACTCGTGAAAGTTTTTA
Source organism: Melocanna baccifera (assembly GCA_036346265.1). Lineage (NCBI taxonomy): Eukaryota > Viridiplantae > Streptophyta > Magnoliopsida > Poales > Poaceae > Melocanna > Melocanna baccifera. Next base: position 1,034,483 of record CM070690.1, read on the forward strand.
AGTTCTAAGGTTTTCCTTTTTATGGGAGTTTTGCTATTTTGTTGAGGAATAAGATTAGTTTATTTACTCGATGTTGTGGATAAGGGAACATGACTTTTGCAAGTTCAATTATCTTGAGGGAGATATAAACCTATGTGGTTCTTTTCAAATATTTTGAGTGATTGAAGTTAATTTCCCTTTGTATGAAGAAGAATATTTAAACACTTTTGAGTTGTCTTTTTAATGCTTGGGTGAGATGTCATGATCTTAGGAATCAAGTGACAAGGTATGGGTTGGTAGGTGTTGTAGATGGCATGGCGCATAGTTGATTTCAATTAACATCCCTAGGAATTAATGGATTATGAAGAAGTTTGAAGTATTGAAGGATGATCATTAATATTTTTTAATCTACCAATTTTTTGGATACATTGGATTATCTTAGTCTCAATGGATTAACCTAACCCTTTGGGATAGATAAGTTAAGACGATGTTGAATTATTGTCTTAGTGGATAGTGCTCTTAGAAGAATCCCTTCTATGGATACTTAGTAATCATATTAAATTGCTAGATTCATTTCTTAACATAACTAATTGTTGGAGTTGTGTAGAAAGGGTTCAAAAATCTGAATAATGGTGGACCTAGATTTTTTATGGGAGAAGTTTTGGATAAGTTACTCTAGCTAGAGTGGTTAAATGAAATTTGTTGTAGTGCCATGAGGGACTTTGATTAATATAGAAATATGATTAATGAAGTTTTAGCGGGATTAGGCAAGGTGGAATAGTTGAGTAGGGCGGTCCTCTCGAACTCTCGAACTGTATAAATCCTCGTGTCATTTTTACTCTAGTGGACGACGGCCTATAAAATGGTCGACGTCCACCCTATCACTTGTGTTTGAGTTTCACACCTACAACATTGGTGCTGACCGTGGGGACTGTAGCTAATTGATGAAAGACTATGGTTCCTACTGAGAAATACTCTAAGTCCATGAAGCCTCCTCCAGCCTGGAGTGCAATGAGCTCGTGGATGACCCATCCACTTTCTAGAGGAGCCCTAGGCATGCACCATCGTCGGGAATCAAGGGCCCTCCATCCTGAGGTGGACAATGTGCTATGTGCCCCAAGGCGCCTGAGCGCATCCTCCTGCCATGCGCTGGCCACTGTAGGGTTCAACCAAGGGTTGGAAGCTTAAAGCGCCCTCGCTAACAGAGGGCTAGTGGTGCTGGGGCCAACCATCGCCCCCAAGACCCTTGACGTCACTTACTACAATGCAATGAATGCAGATTATGAGATTTGCCCCCTAATACATTACTGTTAGGGGATAATCTTGACCTACGAATCTTGTTGCCCTCGTTTGGGCTCTCAAGACACTTTCTCTGCATAGGATTTCACCCCTGTGGTGTGTAGGGCGTACGACCTCCATCGTCTCCCCTAGCAAAAGTCCAAGGTAGCTTAGGTGTCTGTCACCTCCACCATGGCGATTCGTGTTCTACTAGACCCAGGGCATGGGCCACAACTTGGGCCCAGTGCTCAAGTTGATGGATGTGATGAGGACTTGTCCCCCTTAGACTCCAAGACATGCACCAAATGACCTCTGGGTCACCATATGCCTCGCTCTGTTGCTTGGCAAGGGTCAAATATTCTCATGCATTCCCAATCAATAGGGAAAAACCCCCCACCTACGAGGTAAAAGAGCTCCATAGCCCTCATATTTCGATACCCCACGACTTAGCCTCGTGAGCACCCCTTTGGTATGCCCATGATTTAGTGTCATGGGCATACCTCCAAGATACCCATGAGTTAGTCTCATGGGTGTCTCCAAGTTTTCTAGGGGCTACCACCCCAAGTGGTCATTCGGTACCTCATGATTTAGTCTTATGGGCACCCCTCCGGTATGTCTGTGGCTCAGTCTTACGAAGGCACCTCCAAGGCACCTTGTGATTTAATCTCATAAGCACTCTCAAGCCTATCAAAGATTATAAACCCTAATAACTTTGTGTTTCTCTTGAACAACACACGTACATCTCTCTGGCAGCTCGAATAATCTATTATTGACCTGGTCTGAATATCAATCAAGGGCTATCGTGCTTACATAAGTCTGTCACCTCAGAGATCTCAGTATCTAAAGTAATGGTACTCTATCTATCCTACAACAATGACTTTGATCATCTATCATATCGAATGAATGCTAGCTTGATACAAGAATTTGATCTCATAATCCAATCTCACGTTATCTATCTCCAGTGTTCCTAGCATGAGTCTTGATCATTATCCAACAACATTTTTGAGCTCACATTCACTTGGCAGATTATCCCTACTTTCTCCTAGAGAACATTTGGCTTTTCTTCAATGGCTCCTAATTTCTTTTTGGTGACTTGCAGCTTATTTTTGATGTCTCTCAACTTCTTTTTTGCAGCTCTCAGTCTCTCACCACCTTAACAAGCACCATTTTGATACGTCGCCCACCTCGAAGGCTATGCCATGGCATAGTGGCTGTAACAGCCCAGCTGTTTATTTCAAAATTTTTAATTTCATTTAAGATAAAATATTTACTTTTGGTTTCTTAAGTTTTTAAAAATTTAATTGCCTGATTTTCTACTTAAAAAGAGGTTATTTTTATGAAAAGTAATTTAAGTAAAAAAATAAAAGTTAAAAATAAAATAAAATAAAGAATGATTAACTTAGTTTAAAATAAAAATCAAACTTATTTGGTTGCTTCCAATTTTAAAAATTTTCGCTAACATATTTTCTACTTTAAAGAAAATAGCCTTTTTCTTAAACAAAAAAATATTTTATATAGCAAAATTTCAAATTTTAGTTTAAAATATTTTTATTAGTTTAAAATATCTTTAGAAACTTCTATGAATTTTTCTAAGATTTTTAAGCTTTATTTGTTATTTATTGTATTATTTTAAAGCTAGAAAAGAAAAATATTTTTAAAAATTAAAATATACTTCAATAAATTCCAAAAGTATTTTATTTAATCTTTTCAGGTTCGAAGGATCTTTAAAAAATGTTCTTGAAATTTTTCCAAAATTTTCTTTTTCTTTTTTTCTTTTCAATCTTTTCTCAGTTCTCCTTTTTCCCTTCTTCTTCCCATCGTGCAAGAACAGAGGGCAGCAGCCATTGATACATTTTGTGAAGCTTTCTTCAATCTTCCATATCTCTTGATTTCCTCAACGATTTTTAGCGAAATAAATTGCATTCAACTCCTCTTATCAAGCTCCTTCATTCCCCACTGTTTCCCCTCTCATTCATGAGCCGTTTCGCGAGAATTTAACCCATGCCATTCAAAGACATGGTCATTTGATCTCCCTCCTCAGACCTCCTCAACCCCTATAAAAGGGAGCCCCGTGAGCCCCTCTTCATCCTCACTTAACCCCGAAAATCTCAAGTCCTAACTCCCTCTCTATTGGCCGCAATCGAAGTTTTATTTTTGTGTTCCAAGCGGCGTTCTTCGGTTTATTGCGTCACCTACAGTGGAGCCCTGCCACATTCTACGCCGCGTCCTAACTCCTCATCCCCAGCTTTGTCTCGCCGCGTTCTACGCGATGCTCACCTCGCCTTCGCCAGAACTTCGTTGGAGCATCGTCGCCACCGTGCGACAAATCGGGTCCCTGTTCCTCGCGTCGCCACCAGCCGACCATGCATGTTCGACCACAACCAAGGTGAGCATCATGCTTCCTACACTCTCCTCTTCGATTCGTCGCAACTCTCGCATGTTAACTCCTCTCCGTTTGTCCGGAATGTCGATGTCAGCCTGTAGGCTGCATAAAGTCTTGTCCACCGCATTCTGCTAGTCTGTTGGCCAAGCCATCTACGCCGTTGAGTTCGTCTCGACGCGTTCTATGCCGTGCTCCTCTCTGTTTGCCCAAAAACGTTTCACAAATTTTCGCGCCCGACACCTAGCCATGGCCGCAAATTGCACTTCGCGTCCCCGTCTGTCCGGGAATGCTTTCAACAATCCATTCACGTCAAAACGTGCCAAACCATCCCAGGTGGCTACGTTTCAGACGGTTTTGGATTCGCTCTACCGAGCACAAAGATATTAAGTTTTTCGTATTTCGGTACCGTCGTCGTTCAAACGAAGATTGCGTCGCCTCCGGAGAGTTTTTGGATTAGTCAATAATTTTCCTAGCCTCGCCTCACCGCGTTCTAGGCCATAGTCACCTTACCTCTCTATGTTCCATACCCAAAAATTATTCTATTTCTCCACACCCTGTGTCGTTGTCGCTGTATATGTCGTCATCACGCTCTGTTTGACGTGCCGTCACTTCCTACGTGTACCTCAGGTCCTTAGCAATCCATTTTGCTAGTTGGCTTCACCTCCCGTGCCTTTTCTCACCGGTGACATGGCCGAAAAAAGCAAAAGGAGCTGCTGTCCGTTACTATTCACACATGAATATTCCTTCGGAATATTCCTGATTTTTCCTTTTTCAGCATTTCTCATCCGATAATCTTCCAATCGCTCCTTCTCCTTCGTTCGAACTCTAAATCAAGTGATTCAAGTTTCTAAATTCATAATCTACCTCTCAGTATATATTTCATAATTTTTGCATTTTCTCGATCGACCAGTGGTTGAGTCTTCTCACCGCTGGAACACCGTCGCCGCCGCCGCCCGAGTTACGCCACCACTTCATCTCGCTGCCAACCACTTTCTAGCCACTTCCGGTAATGTACATGAGCTCATAACAATCCCCTCTCTTTTTTCTTCACCTAGCCACCCCTCCGCCAAGCAATCCCGCCGCCGGAGTGTCTCTTCTACCGACGCCGACGCCACCACTGTCAAATCTGCGACGGGACCACGCACACCTCCTTCTCCCTTTTCCTGAACCAGAGCATGACCGGAGTACCCCACCGCCGGTAACCTCCCACAGGCCTGTGCGAACCTTCGACACCCCTTCTCCAAGCAAGCCGTTGTCAGAGAGTCTCCGCCGTCGATAATCGTACCCACCTCCGCTACACCCTCGCTGCCAGCCAACTCTGTGCAGCCCGAACCTTGTGCCCAGGGTAAAATTGGACTCACACTCTTCTTTGTATTTTGTACATCTCCTTGGTCTTCGCCACAGTTGGATCACTCGGATCTTGTCACGTAAAACCGTCCGATTTCTCCCAGCTATCCTATTCTTAGACTCCGACGTTCGGAGGCTCATAAGACCCTGACGTCCGAAGGTTCTTTAGACTCCAACCGTTCGGAGGTTCCTTAGACACCGATGGTTTGGAGACTTCCTTAGACTCTGCTGTTCGAAGGTTTCTTAGACTCTGACTGCTCGGAGCCTTCGACTTCGACTTCAACCTTCAACCCCAGAGACTTCAACCATCGGAGACTCTGATTTTGACTTTGACCTTTGGAGACTTTGACTCCAGCCTTCGGCCTTCGACCTCGAAGACTTCGACTTCGGCCTTCGATCTCGGAGCCTTCAACTTTGATCTTCGTATTTGAACTGACTATGGCTGTTGGACCATTTTAACCTCCGCACCCTCCGACCTCTCTGAAACCTCCGATCTCTCCGACCACTCGAAGTTGTCCGACCTCTCCAAGCCGTCTGATTCTTTCGACCACTCTACATAAATCCAATTCTTTCGACCACTGTACATTTCCAACCAGTTCTTCGATCGAATCTTCGACTGCACCCGTACTTGGAGTCTTTGTCTTCGACTTTGACCTTCGTAATTTCAACCGTTAATTCGACCATGGTTTTGACCACGGCTTCGACTATGTCTTTGATCATGGCTTCGACCATACAAGAATATTGTAGCTTCCGACCACTTTTCCTTCACAAAGAAAAGAATTCATTTTATTCATTTCTTTGGAATTCAAACTACCAGGAGCTGTTCTCCTTCATCCTAACTCCGTTGGATCCATTCAAATTCCTAATTCATCTAAAGTTGTACTCTATCTCATAGCATATAATTAATAATTTTTGGATTTTGTTTGGATTTTATTTTAGTTTAGTTGTTCTGGATTTCCACGTGTAGACTACGACTAATCCGGAAAGTATAACTTCAACGAACCTCAGCAAACTTTGAAGCAAGACAAGTTACACCTTTGATCATGTTACTCCCAGTAATTTAAATTATTTATGTTATTTTTAAATTATTATGCATGCGTACTTTTATTCAAATCTAGTTTAAATTCGATTTAAATTCTAGTTATACCCAAATCCTTTGTATGGCCAAATTTGATATTGAACTCGCTTATACCTTGTCCCCATAGAGGAAAACCTAGTTAATACATTAGTATTAACTAGAAATTTTTGTAGCAAAGCTTAGCCATGCTTGCAATAATCATAGGTTGGGATACCATTTTCACTTAAACTGATAAACTTTTGAAATCTATTCTTGACTTCGGTGAGTCAAGAAAATATGAGATATTTCGAAATAAATTATAAAACTTGGTTTTGACCTAGGCTAATGATTAGGTGGTGGGTGCTGGCATGCATTGTTGTTCGGTGACACTATTGATTATCAGGCACAAAGGGGTATGTGGATTGAGCCTAAGTCAAGTTAAGGACCGGTCTGTGAGCTACTATTGCAAAGCCATATCGTACTACCACAAGGTTGGTATGGGACAGTTCTGGCTGACTAATTTTTGAGGTCCCAACTTTGGTCTCGCTGTAAGTTGAATGTGAGCGTGGAGTAGGCCATGAGAAGTCTCACATAGCACAAGAGGGGACTCCAACTTGTGGATTTAAGTTGTGGTGAAATCTTAGTGGCAGCGTAACCAGGTTGAAGACTTAGCATTGTAAAGGCCTTGTTATGATTTTCTCAGCCACACGCTTACGGAAGTGTGTAATGGCCGACAAAATGAGATAATCATATCTTGTAGGTAAAGTTGTACAACCTCTGCAGAGTGTATAATCTATCCTGGATAGCTGTGCCCACGGTTATGGGCAAGCTGAGTAAAGTTTTTCATGGGTTAGACTTTGGTTTTTAAAATGATTTCTGAAAAGGCCTATGGATGGATGGAATCCATGGGAGATGAAAAAGCATATGGATGGATAGAATTTGTATGAGATCTTTTGGTAAAGATGGACCATGTGGGGTACCTATGAATATGTTAGTGTTTCGTCAGAGCCTGCACTAACGATATTATTTTGTTAAATTACCATTTCTATCTATTGTATCAAATTTAGCTTTTGAATCTATTTACTATATTTACCTTAATTCTACTTTTACGCACAAATAACCTATTATGCCTTCCATTGTCAATCCTTATGCATGCATGAACTCTGTTAAACCTCATGGTGTAGCTTGTGGAGTACTTTATGTACTCATGTTGCTTCATTCACTATTTTCAGAGAAGGATTTCATCAACTTCAGTGAGAGTAACGACGAGTAGGCCACGTCTTACAGTCATTCGCCTGTGGGCAGGCAGGATGGCTGCTGCTTTATTGGTTTTTCTTCCGCTGCTTATATTTATTTTTGGTTTATGAACCATTGATGTAAACTTTGGTCATCAGGCCCATATTTAGTTAATGAATAAATGTCATTGTGCATGATATGAATCTTTGTTATCCACTGTGTGCACTAGTTTGATCCTGGACTAGTGCGATTTACACAGAGGATCCATGAGTCGTTGCTCTAGGTCTCGACAGTGGCCCTGCGTCTACTACTTTGTCTTAACAGGCATTGCTTCAACGCATCACCCATATTGAAGGCTATGCCTCGACATGGTGGCCCCACTTCTGCTACTTCACGTTAACATACGTTTCATCAACGCGCCGCTTGCCTAAAAGACTATGCCTCAGCAGGGTGACCTTGTGTCTCCTACTTCGCCTTCATAGACTTCGCTCCGATGCACCACCCGTCTCGAAGGCTATGTTTTGACATGGTGGCCCCATTTCTACTACTTTGCCTTCACAGGCATTGCACCAACATGTCACTCACCTCGAAAGCTATGCCTCAACAGGGTGGCCCCGTGTTCCTACTTTGTCTTCATAGGCTTCGCTTTGATCCACCACCCGCCTCGAAGGCTATGTCTCTGCATGGTGGCCCCGTGTTTGCTACTTCACCTTAACAGGCATTAGACCGATGTGCCACCCACCTTGTAACAGCCTAAGTTTTTTTTAAAAAAGAAAATAATAATAATAAATAAAATAAAATAATAATTAAGTTAGTTTAAAATAAAAATCAAAGTTATTTGATTGCTTGAAATTTTCAAATTTTAGTTGACTTGATTTTCTACTTTAAAAAAGGCCATTCGTTCTAAAAAGAAAATATTTTATAAAGAAAAATATATAAATTTTTGTTAAAAATATTTTTGTAAGTTCAAAATAGCTTTAGAAATATCTATGAATTTTTCTAAGATTTTTAGGTTTTATTTATAATTTATTGAATTAATTTAATCTAGAAAAAGAAAAATATTTTTAAAAATTAAAATAAAGTTCAATTAATTCTAAAATTATTTTATTTGGTCTTTTCAGGTTCCAAGGATTCTAAAAAAAATTCTTGAAATTTTTTTAAATTTTCTTTTTCTTTTTTTTGTTTTCTCTCTTTTCTCTGTCCTTCTTTTCTTCTTCCACCGTTTCTCAAGCTCTCTTCAAATACTCATAACTATTGATTTCCTCGACCGTTTTATGTGAAATAAATTACATTCAACTCCTCTCGTCTAACTCTTCCGTTTCCCCATCGTTTTTCCCTCATTCATTTGCTGTTTCGCAAGAAATTAACCTATGCCATTCAAAGACATGGTTGCTTGATCTCCCTCCTCGGACCTCCTCAACCCTTACAAAATGGAGCACCGTGAGCCCCAATTCATCCTCACTAACCCCCAAAAATTCTAAGTCTTAACTCCCTTTCTCTTGGCCGCAATCGAAGTTCTTGTTTCGTCGTCCAAGCGCGTTCTTCGGTTTATTGCATCGCCTACAGTGGAGCCCCACCACTTTTGACCACACTGTCGGCTTCACCTCATCGCGTTCTACGTGGTGCTCACCTCGCCTTTGCCGAAACATCGCCGGAGCATCGTCGCCACCGTAGGCCATATCGCGTCGTCGTTCCTCGCATCGCCACTGGCCGACCGTGCATGCCCGACCAAAACCAAAGTGAGCATCATGTTCCCCACGCTCTACTCTATATTTTGTCGCAACTCTCGCATGTTAACTACTCTCCGTTTGCCCAGAATGTCGATGTCAACCTGTAGACTACACAAAGTCTTGTCCATCGTGTTTCGCTAGTCCATTGGCCGAGCCGTCTGCGCCGTTGAGTTCATCTCGACGCGTTCTACGTCATGCTCTCCTCCGTTTGTCCAAAAACCTTGCAAAAATTTTCACGTCCGACACCTCGCCATGGCCGCAAATGGCACTTCGCGTCCCCGTCTGTCCGGGGATGCTTTCAATAATCCGTTCGCGTCAAATTCAAATCTCCAAAAATCCGAATCTCTAGAAAAATATTCATTTTATTTGCTTAGGTCCAATCTACTTTTTTTTATTCTTTTCACTTCTCTATTTTTTAAAAAAAAAGAGAAAAAAACAAAGTTCCCAGATGGTCACCCATCTAAGATACTGCTGCAAGCCAAGATCGCTTAACACCTAAGTTTCCAACCGAACCAGCCACCATTCAAGTATTTTATTTGTTGTGTTTTCAGCCACCATTCAAGTATTTTATTTGTTGTGTTTTCACCCACCTCCCTTCCTTTTATTCTTTAATACCCGAGCACTATTTATCTTCAAGCTCCAGACCACCGAACCGACTGCTCATGCCATGGCATCTCAAGTAACTCTTCATGCAAACCTTATCTTCATGACTTGCCAAAATGAAAAATGCTCCAAATAATGTAAGAAATCAATCCATATCCATTTATTACCCATTTATTCATCCATTTTTCAGTTTCTAAACTCTTAAACTTGAAAACCGAAATTTCCTTAATTGAGCCGTTTCAATCCGTTTCCTCTCCCTCCAAGCCTGTAAATATGACCATCGTGATCTCCTAGCACTGCACCACTCTTCCAAACCTCCAACACACCATCGCAACATGAGTTGTTTTCCCGAGCTTCTCCAAGCTTTTCACAACTGTTAGTCGCCACTAAAGTCGCCGGCCGCAGCGCCACCGCTGGTCAGCTACTCCCTGGTGAGCAGCCAGTCCATCTTGCCATGGCCAGTTTCCTTGTTTTTCCCCTCACCGGAGAGTCTCACGGCCGAGCGTGCCCAGACAACCATTTTGGATGGCTGAGCGCGCCCAGGATGTGCAGACCATCACATGGGCCGAATTTATGGAAGCTTTTCGTACTGCACACATTCCTATGGGAATATTGGAGATGAAGAAGAGGGAGTTTCATAAGCTGTAGCAAGGAAATCTTAGTGTTTCCGAGTATCTGAATAAGTTCACTCAACTGTCAAGGTATGCACCAGAAGATGTTGCAACAGATGCAGCCAAGATTTGGCTCTTAATGGAAGGACTGGACCCCAATCTCAAAGTGCAGTTGGTGTCGAATGATTTTCCCACATTTCAGCACATGGTGAACAAAGCTCTTGTTCAGGAATATGCTCAATGTCAACTACAAGAATCTCGTAAGAGAAAGATGGCTTTTCAAATGCAGTATAATGCAAGCAGTTCAAGACCCCGAATTAATCCACCCCTATTCAACCAAGCTCCAATAGTAGAAGATGCTCTAAGAACTCCAAGATCAGCACCCCGTTCAGTGATGCAAGAACCCACATCTATACCGGAGTCCGACCTCAGAAAAGCAACACATCAGCTGTAGGAGTGCAATGTTTCTGGTCTCACGAGTTGGGGCATTATGCTAGCAAGTGCCCACAGAAGCCTCAAGCTATCACTCCAATACCTTTCAATTTGGGGACCACACCAGAGCAAGCTCCAACTGTAGGGCAAGGATGAGGAGTATCTCAGACTCCAAGAAAAACTCCGAGGACCCCGCAATCGCAAGAGAGAGAACAAGTTAACAACATCATTGCGAGCGATGCTTCGGAGGCAGTGACCAAGCTTGGTAAGCTTCTTGTTTATTTGGTACCAACCTAATCCCTGTTTGGTTCAGAATCAGGAGCAACATAGGAGCGCAAGAAAGATCTAAGAGCCGAGTTTCCCTCTCCTTTTTTTCCAGTCTGTCCGAATCTTAGGGATGAGATTCTTTCTAAGGGGGTTATATATGTAACATCCCAAAAATTCGCTTCTTTAAAATTTAATTTAAATTAATTATTTAAAAAATTTTGGATCTTATTTGGATTATTTTTGTAGTGCTGGAGAAAAATATGCAGTTCCAGACTCCAATATGAATTCCAATCCCGATTCCAAAAATTCAAATTCCAATTCCCATCTTGAATTCCAAAATTTGAATTCAAAATTTAAAACTTCAAATTCAAATCTCCAAAAATCTGAATCTCTAGAAATATATCCATTTTATTTGCTTAGGTCCAATCAATTTTTTTTATTCTTTGCACTTCTCTATATTTTTTTAAAAAAAGAAAAAAAACAAAGTTCCCAGATGGTCACCCATCTTAACACCTACGTTCCCAACCGAACCAGCCACCATTCAAATATATTATTTGTTGTGTGTTCTCCCACCTCCTTTCCTTTTTATTCTTTAATACTCGAGCACTGTTTATCTTCAAGCTCCAAACCACTGAACCGACTACTCACGCCATGGCATCTCAAGTAACTCTTCATGCAAAATGACTTGCCAAAATGAAAAATGCTCCAAATAATGTAAGCAATCAATCCATATCCGTTTCTTACCCATTTATTCATCCGTTTTTTAGTTTCTAAACTCTTAAACTTGAAAACCGAAATTTCCTTAATTGAGCTGTTTCAATCCGTTTCCTCTCCCTCCAAGCCTATAAATATGACCATCGTGATCTCCTAGCACTGCACCACTCTTCCAAACCTCCAACACACCGTCGCAACACGAGTTGTTTTCCTGAGCTTCGCCAAGCTTTTCACAACCGTTAGTCGCCACTGAAGTCGCCGGCCGCCGCGCCACCGTTGGTCAGTTACTCCTTGGTGAGCCGCGAACCAATCTTGCCATGGCCATTTCCTTGTTTTTTCCCTCATCGGCAAGTCTCACGGTCGAGCGTGCCCAGACAACCATTCTGTTCACAGTAGCAAGACTGCCAAGCGGCTGAACACTAAAACTGCACTTTTCAATTTTTTTGTGACAAACTTCCAAATGCTCGTTCTCCCTCATTCGAACTCCGAATCCAGTGATATAAATTTCTAAATTCATCTAAAATCATAACCTTTCTTAAGATATATATTTTATATTTTTATGATTTTATGTGTATTTATTCTTTTTCTTGTATTTGTCGTTTCGCGCGTAGAACCCGACGTTGCCGAAGAATTTTCCGATCTACAACAAGAAGTTCCAGACCACGCGCAAGAAGGCAAGTCTCCTTTGAACATTTTATACCTATGTTTCAGAAATGCTTTTTATTATTTTAAATCTAGTTGCATTGCTATTTACATAAAATGATAATTCATGTCTCAATGATTTTAGTTAATACCATATTTGTTATGCCCTCATTTGAAGTTGAATGCCATGTACCTTTGTAATCTTAGGTTTTCCTTTGACTCGTTAATGATTTTAGTAATGTTCCTTGATAATTTTTAGAATGGTAGTAAATGCTTAGTCAAACTAGTCAACTCTTATAACCCTATGGAAGGGGAAAATGTTATTAAATTCATAAACGATTGTTTTTACCAAATATTTGGCAATAGGTGTTGCCATTGGTTTATAAAATAAAATAAAATGGTGAAAATTGGTTTTATACTTGGGTGGATCATAAGATTGGATTGGTGCAGATTTAGCATGAGATCTTATAAGGTGTATGTTCCACCCTAGTCAATTAAGGACCAACATTTGCGATTGTCCAGACTGAGCACTACCGTACAACCACAAGTCTATATGGGTATGACCTAGCCGATTAACTTACGATAGTTTAGTTTTGGTACCACCAGTGGTTAGTAGGTGCTAGGGATTTACTAGTTTACTCACAGTGAGGGACAGGAATTTACTGTACTCATATGGCGCAAGAGGGGGCTTCTGACTGTGGTGGATTTAACCCTTCGGCGGTGAAACCTCCGCGGGTGGTGTCTAACTAGACTAAAGTGAGGTAAAAGCTTTGTGATTTTTTATCTAGGTTTCATGCCAAAGGAAGCATGTTGACTATTAAGATAATTTATCTCTTGTGGGTAAAGCTGTATAACCTCTGCAGAGAGTAAAACTATTCGAATAGCCGTGCCCACAGTCAAGGGCGGGCAAGGAATGCATTCACATAGTAAACCTTTGGTTTTGTTTTTAAAACAAAAATTTTGGGAACTCGAGAGTGGTTGGAACTCTCGAGAGTGTAGCCTGGTGGATGGAACCAGTGTGGGTGGATGTAACCGTAGTCTTGAACCTTGGCGAATAGAGCCTTTGTACTAGTGTTGGTGGTTGGAACCTTCAGTAGCAATTTGTATCTAGTTTCAATATTGCAATTATTTTGTTAAACTATTGCTTTTGAAATTACATAATGGTATTTGAAACATAATGTTGCTTTATGCAAAAGAACCATAAGAACCTTCATTTGTTAAACTAGAATTTAAATAGAATTTAAACTAGATTTGAATAAAAGTACGCATGCATAATAATTTAAAAAAAACATAAATAATTTAAATTACTAGGAGCGACATGATCAGAAGTATAACTTGCCGTGCTTGAAGCCTTGGCGTTGCGAATCGTCGAAGTCAAACTCTCTAGAATTGTCGTAATCTATACGCGAAGATCCAGCACAAAATAAACTCGAATAAAATCCAAATAAAATATAAAAACTATAAAATAAATACTGCGAGATAGAATATGAATTTAGAAATTTGGATGTGTCCAATCAGAGTTAAGATGAAGGATGGCTTCTGGAAGTCTAAAAGAGAGGAAAAAGATAAATAAGATTTTCTGGAATTATTTTTGAAGGAAATCCATGGGAATGCCGACTATGGTCGAGAGCGTTAGTGGTCGGAAGTGCTGGCCACAGCAACCGCTTTAAAGTCATAGCTACAGTAGCTATTCGGGGTCGGAGGTTACAGAGTGATCAGAGGCTTGGTGGTCGAAGGATACTTATGGTCGAAAGAATCGGACAGCTTGGAGAGGTCGGACGGCTTCGAGTTGTTGGAGAGATCGGAGGGTTCAGAGAGGTCAAAGGGTGCGGAGGTTACAACGGTCAAACAACCATGTCGGTTCAAAGATGTAGGTCAAAGTCGAAGGCTCCGCGGTCGAAGGCCGAAGTCAAAGTTTTCGAGGTCGAAGGTCGAAGGCTAGAGTCAAAGTCTTCGAAGATCAAAGTCAAAATTGGAGTCTCCGAAGGTTGAAGTCTCTGGGATTGAAGATCGAAGTCGAAGTCGAAGGCTCGGAGCAGTCGGAGTCTAAGAAGCCTCCGAACGGTCGGAGTCTAAAGAACCTCTTGACGATGGGGTCTAAAGAATCTCCAAACGTCAGAGTATTATGAGCCTCCGAACGTCGGAGTCTAAGAATTAGATGGTTGGGAGAGGTCAAAAGAATCAGACGGCGATGATGCACGGAGAAGGTTGGACCAGTCTGAGTGGTCAAAGGAATGTTCGGACCATCCGAACGGCGAAAGAGAGGAGGTGGCGCTGAGGTGGCTTGGCGCGCGGGGACCAACGGTTCGGTGGAGTTCCGGTGAGCAGCGGCGTCTAGCGAGGGAAGCAAAAGAAAGAGGGGACTGCAAGGAGTGTGCACTTGTACAATACCGAAAGTGGCTGGAAGGTGGTCGGCAGCTAGGGGAAATGGTGGCGCAACTCAGACGGCGGTGGCGACGGCGTTCCGGCGGTGAGGAGACTCAACCAATGGCCGGTGGAGAAAATCTAAAAATTATAAAATATATAATGAAAGATAGATTAAGAATTTAGATGAATTTAGAAACTTGAATCACTTGATTCAGAGTTCAGTGACACATCATTGCCATATCAACACTGAGCCATCCCAGATGCCACATCAGCCCTAGTGCTACATGTCAGCCCTGTGCCAGTCCAGTCAGCTGCCACATCAGCCCTAGATGCCACATCAGCATCCCATCCACCCGTACACTATTCCATACGCTGAGTCCACCATGGACCAGCCTTTTCGTGCACCAAGTCCATACCAGAGTAACTTTTCTGATTTTTCAGTATTTTTCATTAGATTAATTTTTCAAGAGCCCATTCTCCTCTAGATTGTGACTTATGTGGCTTGGCTTGATTATGTATATCTTGTCATGATCTAGATAGCATTCTAATGTATTATGGCTCGGTGTAATACTTAATGGTTATTATGGATAATCTTCATGGCTCTAATTGCTTCGATTGAATAAAATTCAGCCATTTCATTCATATCATGATTTATTTTCCTTCAAGTATCTTGATGATTTTATTGCCAAAAGGGAGATAATATTGGAGAAAAAGCCAATTTTTGGGAGCTTTGGGAGCTTTTGAGGAAAACTTACTCTTTCTGATTTGCTCCTTCTGTCTACATGGTCTTGCATCTCTCTGCTTCTCTTTTAGACCATGTATGACTTTCAAAACAAACTCAATCTTTATGTTTTTTCTGTGTTTGTCAATATACTCATCAAGGGGGATATTGAGAGACCATGTGGAGGTATTCCTATGTTTGTGATGAGTAATTGACGGTTGTGTTAGAGAGTTTGAGTTTGTTTTGGGTATTTCAGGGTTGAGTACCTTTGACTAATGCTATTATTGATTATGCTGTTTAGTGCGGTGCTATGTGATGATTTGCTTCCGAGAGGAGTCGAGGTCTAGACGGTCAAGGTGCCGGTTGCGGGAAGCTTCCGGGGAGCTTGAGGGGCAATTTGGAGAATTGACTCAAGCACGAGTGGAGTGGCTGGTTTTCCCTCCATTTCTTGTGTTGACTTTGATCCTTGCCTCATGTGTGTGTGTGAGGTTGGAGTGGATGATGGCTGCCACTTCTTTATTTGCTATTTGAGTAGGAGAGCTCTGCTATATAGCAAGGGGAGTATGCAGTCTGTAGGTTTCGTTTTTTTATGTGTGAACTGAGTGAGTGCAGTGTGAGTGCGTGTGTTGCTCTCATTGAACCATGTAGTGAGAAAAACGGTTTGAGAGGGCTGTGGTAAAACACTATGTAATCATTCCTCTTTTATAAAGCTTTCATGTTTCTGAATCATTTCTGTGTGCTTCAGTTTCTCCTCTGTAGCTTTCTGTTCTATACTATTTGAAATGGTTTGATAATGATTCCTTGCTCAGGGAGCTGAATCCCTCTTTCTCTAAGGTGGGAAATCCTCAAGGCCATTTGGGCATCCTTTTCCAAGAGCAAAAGGATGAATCAATCACTTATTTCTTTGTTCTGCTCTGCGCTCAACTTCCTCTATTTTGCTCAAAAACTAGGGTTTACTGTTTTGGAGGGCAGAGGATTTGTGATGTTCTTGATTTCCCTTCTAAAAATTTCTTTTTAGATGTGTGCTTTCTTGTCCTGAGTCTATCCCTTGCAATGATTGACAGGTTTTGTGAGCAAAGACGGGAGGATGACAAGCAATTTGGGAAATCTGTCTTATTTTCAGTGCAATGACAAATTTCTGTTCAGATCTTAATTTATTTTGCTCCTTGTCTGCATTTTCTTCTCTTCAGTGCAATCTGCTATTTAGTTTGAGGACCAAATCATTCCAACTAAGAAGAGTAGCAAATTCTCTTCAATTTCTTTGTTTTCCTGTGGTGAACAGTATTTACTGCAGTCTCGAATGTTTCTGCCAGCAGCAGCATTTGGCAGTAGTCAATTTCTTGCTGCAGTTTCAGGTTTTCTTGTGTACAACTTCATACTGCCGTTCAGTTTGAAAACAAATTGAAAATCAGTCTCTCGGGCAGACTGAAATTAGCTTTCGGCTGGCTGTTTTCAGATATAAATTGAGTAGCCACGTATTCATGACATAATAATGTTAAGCAAGAATATATTGAAGCTAGTGAACTACGTACTAGTACTTACCCATTCTGAAATTGAGTAAACTAACATTATCTTTCTAAACCTAGCTAGTTAGCTAGATATAAATTAAACAAAAACCTAGCTATCACTTTGGCCTTCTATTACAAAAATATGCATGCATATAAGTTATTAAAAGTAATTGAGTACTAATCTCTGATCAGATCACTAAGAAGACGGCGATATATTTTCACCCCGAACTCCCTAAAGTCGGTCGCCTTACTCCACTGATGCAGCACAATGAAGACAGATCTGTGTTGACATCGAGCAAGTACATCCAATAATTAATAGTGCAGATTATCACAGACGATTCCAACCATAAACGGTCTGTGAAACCAAATATCACAGACAATTCGTGTTAATAACCGTCTGTGACTTATCACAGATGGTTATTAACACGAACCGTCTGTGATAATTAATATCAGAGACGGTTTGTTATATGAACCGTCTGTGATGTCTCGATTATCACAGACGGTTTGTATTAAGAACCGTCTGTAATAAGTCCTAGACGGTTATCAACACGAACCATCTGTGTTGTCTTGATTATCACAGACGGTTCATATTAAGAACCATCTGTGAAAGTTCACAGATGGTTATTAACACGAACCGTCTGTGTTGTCTCAATTATCACAAACGATTCGTGTTAATAATCGTATGTGAAAATATCACAGTCGGTTGGTAGTATGAACCGTCTGTGATAGTTTAAACACAGACGGTTCCGTATGAACCGTCTGCGATGTACCCGTTCAGTATAACCTATTTTGTAGTAGTGTGAATAGTATTTCCACAATGTACACCATTATATTTGTCATGAATAGTATTTCCACGGTGTAGTATTTTTTTGCAACATAGTACCATAGGAATTAATGGTCGAGTCTGCGTATTGCAGAACATACATAATATACCGAAAGTCGTCTTATATTTTTCACAGAAAGAGTATCTTTATTTCATGCTTCATCGATACCTTAACCTGTCTAAGATAAATACTATATATTTCTAGGTCATCCTAAAAGTAGCGATCTTGGAAACCTAAAATGAACAGAATAACAAAGAAAGAGCTTGGCAATAAGGTCTGCTAGCACGTACAAAAACTATATAGGACCCAACGAGCTAAGGTGCCCAGCCCATGCTTATCCTCTTTGCACAGTGACGCTGCGTGACGTCACTGTTACATTAGCAGCCACGTATAATTAGCTTCATAGCCCAGAGCTAACCAGCCAATTAACGGGAAAGGTGACAGTGTACTTAAGTAGACTGCTAGGTAGCCGCAAAAGAAGCAAACAATTAAGCAAGACAACCCCGAGTCAACTAACAAAAGAAAAAGGTGGGGTTAACAGTAGGGCTACTAATTAATTATAGCCTGAAAGGATTATAGTGATGGGCTGCTATAGGCACCAAAAGCAGGCGCGAATCCACGCTCCATGACTTTTGCATTTGGTAGGTATTTCAATCGGAAAGACTATGGCCTGATCGTTTCGATTTTTTTTTGTTTCAGCTTCTAACTTCAGCTTTTTTTTTACTATTCACTACACTATCTACTAACTCAGCTACAGTGTTTTTTCAGCCAAAAATCAAAAGCTATCGCTATTCCGATCACCCCCTATGGTGAAAGCTTTCTGTTGCCAAATTTTACAGGTAAGAAAGCTTTCTGTTGCCAAATTTTACAAGTAAAGGCTTGCCATAAGTAGAGGAATGATCTCTCACTTCAATGTCTGAATTAAGCTGTCTACCACCAATGTTGCAGAGGTTAAAATTCATTCATCTACACCCATAATTCAGTGCTCTTTGGTGATCACTGATGAGTGAGGACCTGCTAGTTCTCACTCTCCTATTCTAAGGGGGTGATCAGAATAGCGATGGTTTCTGGTTTTTGACTGAAAAAATACTGTAGTTGGCTGAAAAAACACTGTAGCTGAGTTAGTGGATAGTGTAGTGAATAGTGAAAAAAAAGCTGAAACTAGAAGCTGAAACCGAAAAAAAGCCAAACCGATCACCCCTAAAGTTAGTTACCATTGATTAATACGTTCCGGAACATTAAAAGCGATTGCTTATATACAGACCTGTTGCGTGTATTAAACTTGACCATGTAGTAGCTTAAAGCTATTTCTGTTCATATTGAAAAAATGAGGGAGACTTGCAAAAGATTTTGTAAGATATTAAAAAAAGGAAAACTTGTTTTAGTAGAAATCAGAAGATACAATTTAGAAAATAATGTAACTAAAATCAAAACAAAATCGTGCACCCCACCATATGGGACGGCACGCGTGCTCCGCCCAGCGGCTGAAACGCCGGACAAATCATGGAGCCGCGTGGGCCCAAAACACGGGAGGCAAATCCCTAGCCCCGGATTTTGGTCGGTTTCGCCACCTGAGACCTTTTCAATCCGTATGTATATATGTTGCTGTCTGATCGATGTAGTGTACCTGACTACTGAGCAGGCGCA
This sequence comes from Melocanna baccifera, assembly GCA_036346265.1. Classification (NCBI taxonomy): domain Eukaryota; kingdom Viridiplantae; phylum Streptophyta; class Magnoliopsida; order Poales; family Poaceae; genus Melocanna; species Melocanna baccifera. Next base: position 1,053,829 of record CM070690.1, read on the forward strand.
CTGATCCAGTCTTACTCTCATTTGGTGTGTATTTTGCCTATTTTGACATTTTTATTCTACTTTCAAAAAAAGTCCCTGCTAAAAATTAATTCTAGGAATAGCTCATTTTTGCCGGAACACGGATGATTTTTGCCGGAGCTATCATCCGCGTTCCAGCAAAAATCTACCCGATAGTTCACTTTACAATATCTAAAGCTCCATTTAGAATGCAAAAAATTTACTAGAACTTTATAGAAAGTAGTTTTATTCCCTTATGAATAAAAAAATTCTCATTTTCCAAATGAAACCAAATAGTCTGCCAGCTACTCGTTAAGAGCACAGCAATGGTAGTATGACACATATTATGGTTATACCTTAATTAGGTGCAAAAGAGTAACCCACTTTTTAGTTAGTAACTCTTATTTGTTCTGCAATTAGTTCTTTCAATTTAATCGTTCAATTAATTTATTGACATATGTTAATTAGTGTCTTTTTAAAAAAAATATATGTTTAATGTCCAGCATTAGCTATACAGGCTATAGCACGAATACGATTCTTTGAGTGCTATCTCAGGCACTATCATACGCACAAACGGTGTTACTACACTACTACAGAAAGCCTTATACTATACGTCAAATCACAGATGATTTTTTGAAACCGTTTGTGATGTACACTATCACAGACGGTTTTAATTTGGAGACCGTCTGTGGTATTTGTAGCGGGAAAAAGGAGTATCACAGACGGTTCTTACCGATGAACCGTCTGTGATACTGAAATATTACAGACGGTTTTATATTAAAAACCGTATGTGATAATGATATTCTAGATTATCACAGACGGTTTTTAACAAAAAACTGTCTATGATAATCTGAATATCACAGACGGTTTTATATTAAAAACCGTCTATGATATTCCATTATCACAGACGGATTTTGTTAAAAATCGTTTGTGATAATCCGATCAGGTATTTATTAGCGCGTCAGAACCGCATCTGTCTTCATTTCGATCCAGATCTAGCTGGTGCTGCAACTGGAGGCGGCAAAGCTTTCAGGCCATTTAATTTTGTGGGAGAAGGCTTATTTGACAAGAGGGCTTTGAATATTCATCAAGTTCTTGGTTGTCCTAGATATGGTTAGTAATAAAATTTATTTTTTGTTTCATCATAATTTAGATCTAGCTAGTTTTCGGTGACTGTTATATATATATTTTGAAGATCTAGCTAATTTAGATTTAGCTAGCCTCAATGCATGTGGTTTTTAATACTAATTAAGTTGTTATATATGTATACAATATAAGACCGAAGTTGGATGTATACTGCAAGCCGTGTGAGTGAAGAGTACATTAATGGCGTGTCTGCTTTTACAAGAGCTGCCGAGGAGTATATGTTGAATAAGGGGTGGAATATATGTATTGTCCATGCACTGACTGCGAGAATTTAAAGATGTTTAAGAATCGAGAACAGATTGAAGCGCACTTGATTCGGAGGGGTTTTAAAAAGGGATATACATGTTGGACCAGTCATGGCGAAGTCAATAATATGCCACCGGATGACATCGCCAGTGAAGTCAATGATATGCCGCCAGATGACATCACCGGTGAAGTCAATGATATACCGCCGGATGATGTTGATTGTGATTCAGATTCGGATAGACTGCACGATGACAATTTGGATCATATGCTTCGTGATGTAGAAGAGAACTGTGATAAGAGAGAGTATGTTAAATTTTGAAGCTTGATGGAGGATTCGGAGTAACCTTTGTTCACGTCCTGTAGGTCAAAGTACATAAATTTGTCAACTGTGCTTGAACTGTTGAAATTGAAGGCAAGCAACGGTTGATCCGACAAGAATTTCACGGTGCTGCTAGGTCTTTTAGTGGACATGCTTCCAGAGGGAAATGAGTTGCCTAAAACCACGTATAAAGTCAAGAAAGTTCTTTGTCCATTGGGAATGGAAGTAGAAAGAATACATGCATGTCCAAACGATTGTATCCTCTACCGTAAAGAGTATGCAAATATGCATGTATGTCCGGTGTGCAACATATCCTGATACAAACGTAATAATCAATCAGATGATGGCGATGAAACAGAGGTGAAGAAAGGACCTCCTGCAAAGGTGACATGGTATCTTCCTATAATTCCCCGTTTGAAGCGGTTTTTTACGAATCCAAATGAGGCAAAACTGCTGCGAATCCATATCACAGACGGTTTTTAGTTAAAAACTATCTGTGATAGTTGGTAAGCACAGATGGTTTATAACTAAAAACCGTCTGTGATATTTATATATCACAAACAGTTTGTCGTTAAAAATCGTCTGTGATTATCACTTTCACAGACGGTTTTTTGTTAAAAACCGTCTGTGATATTTATACCACAGACGGTTCGAAAGCCGTCTATGATGACCTCGTATTATCACTGACCTATAAATTCAGACGGTTCAGAAAACCGTCTGTGATGATATTTTTGAACCGTCTATGATGATGATTTCTGCAGTAGTACTACCTACCTTAACAAAAGTTTAAGATGTTATGTGCAGCTACTATTGCATCAAGATTAAACTAAACTTCAAGATTAAAAAAACAAGTATTACCATCAACTAAACTTCAAGATTAAACCTTCAACATAATAATGAACATAAATTGTAGCCACACAATAAACCATAAATTAAATTTAATATGAACCAAATAATTACGAAGAGAAATCATAAATAAGTCTAAATGAAGAAACGCATCAAATAGCAATATTACAAACCATTAGAAATTAAGGAAAACAATAAATTATCCAATTATGATAATAAAAGATATTAAACTGTTTATGACTATAAGTGATGAATAGCTAGGTAGAGTTAAGAGCTACAAAAGTGCAATTGTTCCATATTCTTTCACCCAAGACATGCCTTCAACGGTCACCTAAAAATAACAAATAAGCAAGAGTAAGTTACAACTTAGTAAGCATAAAACAAAATAATAAATGAGACATCATCTTATTAATAATTCATATCCATTTATCATTAACTCAATTTCTCATATTCATTCTCATCCGTTTCCATTCACGTGTCTCATTATCTCATATCACTTTCACTTTTTATGAATGCAATGCAATACTCATGCTTATATCTCAACTTATTTTTTGCTTATACCGATATAGCGGAGTGTAACGCCTATCGATGTTCACTTATGCCCACACTATTTAGTGTGGGCACTAATTGCTCGTCCTTTTCTATTCTATACGAGGACCTCATTGCCCATATTTTTCATATAGGGACCTTATCCCACTCATGTGGGTTATATCTTTCTATCATGAATGCGTCACATGCAATGCAATGATTATTATTTTTCTTCATTAGCAATTGATATACTCATCATCCTTCCATGATCATCCTCATCAATTTATCATAAGCATATAAGCAATATAAATAGGCATAATAATCTGAATAATCATAGCAAGTATTCATTTTGTGATATAACAATTCTAAACACTCGAATATCATTCTACCATACACTTGTCTTTCTAGTTGTGATGACCAGGTTGATTAGAGGTTGACACCAGCCACGAAGTTACTCCTCCTACCATAAATGTCCAACTCAATACATGCTACAGCAATATAAAAACAATACTTAATTGACAACGCTCCTACATACTCCCCAATCCACAACTTTCCCCTTTTACTAGATTGTTTCCCCTACTGTCCTGTCACTAAAATTATCATAACTTTTAACTACCACATTATAGTAAATCACACCAGTTCTAGAATCTACACAAAATTTATTACAGCTTCTTAGCTTATCAAATATCCAAATTAAATCATCTAAACCACAGTTTTTAACTTTGGAGACAGATCTGTCATCTTCTGGACAGCAGACTTAATAATTTTATATCGTTTAATCCGCATGTGCAAATATATTGTGCTATAACATTTTCAGAAACTACACAAAATTATCTACAATTTTATAATTATACCTAAAATTTAATCATGCTATTAAATCAGTTAAGTTAATAATTTTTCACGACTGCGTCTAGCAACAACTAGGTTCTGGATAATAGTATTAAAAAATTCATAACTTCTGTTCCACTCATATAAATATCATGTTCATGGACTCTCTGGAATCCTCAAGAAATTACCTACATTTTTCGTGTAGAGAAAATACCCAAATGATTCCATCTATTATTTTTAATCTACAGATTAATATGTGCTGCCAACAGATGATAAATTACCATACAACAAGCTTACAAAATTCATATATCAAAATCTACTTACTACTTATCCGATCGATATGAATAAAAATTCTATTGAAAGTTACCAAAATCTTTTACAACTTTCTAGTAGATGAGATTATCAAATTATGACCATACAATACCTATAATCACGGTACAACCCTATAGCGGATTAAACAAATCTACTATCCGATCCCTTAGACTAGAAATTCCCTCTCTATTCTCTATTTGTAACCTCTAATTAAAAATAAACAATTAGAGGGGAAAATCAGACGTTACCACAAGGCAAATCTTATATCACGATTCCCTTCTCAGTTTTCCGTCCTCTCTTCCTCTAGAACTTTTCCTTGCTCTCTTTCCTTCCTCCGACTTCCTCTCGGATTGGAGCGGCTCCCAAAGCACCCTATGGCTTGCGTGCTAGCATGCCTGAGTCACCGGACGGCCCAAGACGGCACACAGGCTGGCTAGGCATGCGATGCCAACAATTCTAATCCGCTCCTAACTCTTCCGCTCGACTCGCTTTAGAAAACAACTCTCTCCTCTAAAACTTTCAGACATTTTCTTTCACGTATCTTTTTTTTTTCTATTTATACATAGATTCTTAAGAGGGATATTTGCAGAGTATTATAGAGAGCTTACAAAGCATGCAGCTCATGAGAATAATTTGTCTTAGCTAGCCAAGTTAGGATGATAATCTTTCCACCTTTGTCTACAGAAAGCTCGAGATTAGTGCATGTAGGAAAATCTTCGATTGCCATTTTACATTTTATCGTTGCATGTAAATTTGCAGTTGATCTTACAAATGGAACTTAAGCCCAGTGAAACTAGACGAGTATGTGGCAGCGAATTTTGGACACTGTTGGACCTATGCCTCTCGAAAATTCCATTTTTGGCCCCCGAAGCAAAAAAAATTCCAAAACTGGACCCCTTTTGAGCGCGAGACCACGGGAGGCGACCGTGGCGGTCGTGCGATGCAGTACCGCACGACCGCGATCGTTCATCCGGTCGTGCGGTACTGCATCGCACGACCGCTGCGCGGCGCCGGCGCGCGACCTCCGCCCGAGCGCGATCGCTCGCTGCCGCGCGAATGCCCCGCCCGACCGCGCGTTTTGGCTCGGCGCGTTTTGGCTGCGGCGCGCGTCTGCCGCGAATAATTGCTGCCGACCGGGAATCTCGCCACGCGCGTAATTGCCGCCGAAAGAAGGAAAAGCCCCAGTAGCGCATTGCTTTCTTCGTTCGCTTGCACACTGTCTGTAAGGTAGGAAGGGCCCCCTTTCCATGACTGCTGCATGCATACTTCAAAACACATAACCACAGCGCAAGGGAGGGATGTCCAAGGCAGAAGGCTCATTTGCAGCTGAAGTTAGGATAGAGCAAGGGAGAAAGTGAAGGGAAGAGAGGAGTGAAAACACGGAGATTTGAGTATTTTTTGTTCGGAATCAGCGGATTTTACAAGTATAAAAGTTGTAGATCGTGCCGTGAGCTTCAAGAAGAGGTAAGTCTTGTGCCCGCGAAACTAAATTTTTATGTATGTGATTAGTCCATAATTAGTCGATTAGCACAAATCACCGTTTGGTAATGTTATTTTATGTGAATGTGTGATACGCCATGTCAATATTTGGTACGTTATGTATTTGTAGGTAATCTTTATGTGAACATATGTAGGTAAAAATCCACATATGATGCATGCTTTATTGTAGTGTAGATAATGTCGTAATTTATGTTCAAGTTACGTATTGTAATGTAGTTAGTTTTTGCTGAAGAAAAGTGCGGAGCGAAAGCCGGAAGAGTTCAGTTGTTATCGTTTGGAATCAGCGGATTTGGCAAGTACAAAAGTTGTAGATCGTCTCGTGAGCATCAACAAGAGGTAAGTTTTGTGCCCATGCAACTATAATGTTATGTATGTCATTAGGCCATAATTAACGAAACCATCTTGGATTACTGTTATGTTATGTCAATATTTTATACGATATGTATGTATAGCAAATCTTGCATATGTTTAGCATGATGTATTGTAGTGTATATATGGTTTCATTTTTTTGTGAACATACGTACACTGCAAAGTAGTTTCAGTTAGGTGGAAAATATGAAGTTGTAGTGTGTAGACGTTGGGAAAACACATATGTATGTTAGAGCAATTGTAGGTGATAACAATAGTACTAGGATTAAAATAAATTTGATAGATTAGAATTAAAAAGTTAGAAAAGACTATATTAAGTAAAAGTTATAAAAGATTGTAGTGTAAATAATGTGTATGTGTTGAAAAAGTAAATATTTATGTTGGAGCATTTGTAGGTGGTAAATTTGTAGATTGGAGACAATTTGTATAATTAGTATGCTTAGTGAATGACCGTAGTATGAAGGTCATTTGATGGAAATAAAATGAAGTGTGTATTTAATTTGATGTATGGTACAATTTGAAAGTAAAATAGTTACTGAATAAATCGTAGATTTAGAAATACAAAACATATACTAATCGAAATCATAATTACATGATACGATTGTTACATGATGTGTACTAAAATGGTTGATTATGCACTTATGTTAGGTACGCAATGGCTGGCATAGAACAATTGTTCTTGTTTTATGGGAGTGGTCTCGTACGTGATGGGCCGTATGGGGCGGACCTGTCAAATTGCGAGCGGACCGTGATCCAGGCACCCGGTCTGAGCGCCATGAGCTTGTCTGAGCTACGGAGGCGGGTCCGTTCAGCGTTCGATCGACAGACCGCAAGGAAGAAGTTACGGATCGAGGCAGTCTATGCCTCAATGGTGGATGACGGAAGGGAGAGCATATGGCAACTTCTGAAGGTGACCAATGATGCCTCATGGGCGAACTATATGGATGTCGTGTGCAACCCTGATGCTGCGATATATGGCAGGCCAATGGTGTATGTCGAGTTCGTGGAGAGGGCAGAATCATCAGCCATGGTTGGTTCTGGTGCCGCTGGTGGAGATGCAGTGACTGGGTTCATCTCCGGCGGTCATGAAGATGTTTCTGCGGGAGAACATGTGGGCGAGGAAGTGGGTGATGAAGACGACAGGAGGCGTGCGGACAATTTCCAGCCCAACGAAGGTGTGGACGAGAGGTGGTGGGCCGCCCGTATTGACTGTCATGAGTATCTTGGGGATCAGGTGGAAGAAGAGGGCAGCGAGGAGGATGAGGAGGTGGAAACAGGCAGTTCTGGAGAGGACGAGGATGGCGAAGGTGCAACTGGAGGGGTGGTAGGTCGTGTTGTGACGACGGACGGTGTGTACGTGTCGTCCAGACTGGACGACATCGCAGCGGCATCCCTAATGCCGCCACGAGCGGAGGAGGGAGAATGGGGTTCAGCGAGGCGCACTCTTTTGGGGCGGTGCTTCCGAATAAGAGTGCGGTCCAGAAAGCTATTCGAGACATGCCGTCAACATAAGCGGACGTGCTCGGGTCCATAAGTCAAAGCCGGACACGTACGTTGTGAAGTGTGTCGACGGGTCATGTGGTGGCAAAGTCCGTGCACAACGGTACAAGGGCGTTGGCACTGAGTTCCGGATAACGGTGCTCCAAGATCACAGTTGCGAGCTTGCGGGCCCAGTACATAGACACCGCAACATGACATCATCGTATGTTGCGGAGCTGGTCACGCACCTCGTCCAGGCGGATGTGTCAATTACCCCGAAGGTTCTAATGGCAGAAGTAGCGAATACGGCGGGCTACGAAGTGAGCTGCAAGAAGATGTGGCGAGCGAAGCGAAAGGTGCTGCACGGTATGTATGGGACGTACGAGGAGGCGTACGACCTGGTCCCAAGAATGCTGCATCAAATTTCACAATCAAACCCAGTCACGTACATAAACAGGCAACAGAGAGTTCATCCTACGGAGGGTCCGAACTGTTTCATTCTTGACAGGGTGTTCTGGGCCTTCCATCAGGCGATACAAGGGTTCAGGTGGTGCCGTCCAGTGCTAACCGTAGATGGGACGTTCCTATCCGGCAAGTACAAGGGTACAATTCTCATCACAGTTGCAGCCGATGCAAATGACCAGTTACTCCCAGTGGCATTTGCAATTGTGGAGAACGAGAATACAGAAAGCTGGCTTTGGTTCCTATGCAATTTGAAGCATGCCGTAGTGCAAGAGCGCCCTGAAGTGTGCCTTATCTCCGACCGCAATGCAGGCTTCTTGTGCTGCGTTATAACGTTGCGAGAATGGGACGCAGCCCCCTTCCGATGGATCGATGTGAAGAACGTGGTGCATGAGGCATATTGCGCGAACTTTCATAGAAGGTTCCGTAGCAAGGACCTAATGAAAATGTTCAAGAAGCTATGCATGCAGAACCAAAAGCGGAAGTTCGACACCTTGTGGAGGCAGCTCGATCAGGAGGCTACGAAGCATGTGCATACAGAAGCAGGGGCCGTGGAGGGGGGATCCACAAGAGTCGGGGTATTCTCAGAATGGGTTCAGGCCAATGCACCTGACTTGGAAATGTGGTCTTTGTTGCACGACACCGGTGGGGCAAGGTATGGGATCATGACAACCAACATGTCGGAGGTTTACAATGGCGTCTTGAAGGCGCGGATCCTCGCCGATCACGGCAATCGTGGATGAGACTTGGAACCGTACCGTCGGTTACTTTGTGAATAGAGCCATGATGGCGCAGAAGCACGTTGAGGAAAACAAGCAATACTCTGAGGTAATGCAGGCCTTCATGGACAGGAAGATGGAGAAGGCTCGATCCCACATTGCTCAGCCCATTGATGGCTTAAGGAGGAAGTTTGAGGTGCGCCTAAGGCAGAAGTATGTCATGGGTCACATTAGAGGGGAGCGCAAGCAGGTATGCACGATTGGTGATGAAGCATCTTGCACCTGCAACAAGCCCCAGCTTCTGCACAAGCCATGCTCCCATGTGTACGCGGCTGCACTGTTGTATGGAACCGGCGTCGACACAAGTACATCTCCAAGTACTACGACATGCGGCACTTGTATGCAACACGGAGTGCAGAGTTCCATTCCTACGGGTAGACATGCACTCTGAGAGAATTATGGCCGGGAGATAAAGTGGGTGCCCAACGATGCATCAAGCATGTCGGTCGTGGAAGACGACAAAGCCGTCGCATCCGCAACGACATGGATGAGAGCCAGCGAGGGGATCATGTTCGGCGCCCGAAGTGTAGGCTATGCAAGACGATTGGCCACACCTTCAGTCAGTGCCCAAACAGGCCAGCATCAAGCAACGCTCCGTAGTACCTACCACAATCCATATGTAATGTATTATTCTGGAGGTGTACGCTGAATTGTTGGCTCGATGTAGCTATGTCTTGCACATTACCATGTTATGTATGTTTTCGCACATTCCATATGTTTTCTTGTCGTGTGGGTCATATTGGAGTGCACATTTTATATATGTTACATTCCGTACGTTTCCCTATCATTACATTTGTTGTTAGTTATGTTGTTATTTGTTGCACATTTTGTTATAATGTACACCAACTTGTTGTCCTTCTTTGGCAGGACATGGCGTCGAGTGCTAGATCCCGTTGGGACGAGCACCATCGATGCCATGTGTGGTTGTCTGAGACACACACGGGCCTCCTTGCTTCGTCCTTAGGGCCCGAGAGAATCGGCGTCTTGACCGGCGGTACATCCCACTCTGCGGACACCGGTCACGCCCATTGCCCGCATGTTGGATCTACCGCATGGGTTCCAGTATGATGCGCCACTGCTGTCCGCTCTCGTTGATCGATGGAGGCCGGAGACTCACACCTTCCACTTCCGGTGGGGGGAGATGACGGTTACTCTGCAGGCGCCACGATGATTACGAGTCTACCCGTCCGTGGTGCTTCTTTGTGGTGCCACCCGAAAGGCAGCAGATTGGAAGGTCCGTGCAGGTCACCGGTTCGGTCATCCGATCCGAGACAACGCAGCCGGGTGCCACATGGATGGCTTCGTCGCTACATGACACATCCGCAGACGCAGATGAGGACGTGGTGCGGACACACTTCGTTGCATACCTGCTATATCTGTTCGGGTGGATCTTGTTCCCTAGCACGACTGGAGACTCTGTGCAGCCTAGCTACATACAGATAGCCGAGTCCTTGGCGGATGGTGGCCCGGTCGCCACCACGGATAGCCGGGATCAGCAGTTCTTAGCGCCACATACCGAGGCTTGTGTGACGCCTCGCAGCGTACCTCGGCCAGCGAGCCGGTCCTAGCCGCCTGCTACCTTCTCCTTCAGTTGTGGTCATGGGAACACTTCCCCGTTGGCAGGCCTTCCTTTGGTCGTGTTGTGCACCCTTATGACCTCATCCGCAGCTTATGCGGCCTCGATGATGGTGAGGACCCCGTTGATGCGCCCACAATGGGTACACGTTGGACGCATGCTCAGTTGAGGTGGGCCAGGGACAGAGCGAGACGTGCGTACACGGATTTCCACCAAAGGTTCGAAGCCGCCGTTTGGCGACGCGTTGTCCGTGGCCATGGTCTCAACGGTTCATTGTGAACACGGCCCCACGGGTTGTCATCTCGGCGAGCGGGATCACAGTCTTGGATGACCACCGCCACTTGGTGTTTGCGCATCTGCGTCGAGCCATCTGACCCACACCGAGTCATGAGACGATTCGGATGTATCAAAGAGTCCCTCCCATGCTAGGACGCCCTCTTGCGGATAGCACCCACCGTATGTCACTACACCCTAAGTTTCATTACTGCATTAGTCTCAATGTCACTACCCTACTAATTGTGTAATGTTTCAATGAAGGCAATCGAGAGAGGGCGAGCGATCAAGGCGGAGAGCCACACAACGGACGTGGATAGACATGTGGCGTGACCATGCGGATACGATGGTTGTGGATGAGACACGGCCGACGACCCGCGACGTATAGGACATACCTTCGGTGGTGCGCTTCACGCACCCGCAGAGGCTTACAGGGAGCCGCCACATCCTCCACTTCGAGGCGCTTCACGAGGACGCTATACGAGGAGGTCCGGATCGTCATCTAGCCGCACGGTCGACTCAGGTGATGCGAGATTACTATGTCATTACGCAGATGGATGATTACGTTTGAAATGACTATTTGTTTCATCGCAGTGGACCGCTACATCATATCGGGTACGAGGTCGATGATGCTATACGACGAGGAAGTCAAATACCGAATCTCGGTGGGTAGGTTATATGCGCACCATCATCGATGACGCAAGGTGCGATCACGATCCTGAGTTGTGGTCGCCACCGAGATGGCGTTGTTGGTACACGCGGTGGCGGGCGTGGCCAAGGACCACCACCTCCTCAAGACCACCATCAAGACGGCCATCGACGTCGCGTCCATCCCGATCCGAGATTCGCCCAGCCACGATCGCCGGCCTCCACGCGCCCGGATCGGCGGTTTGACAATTGCACACTATTTTTGTTCGGCTTACTTACTATTTATGTCTAACCACATGTTCGTCTTGCAGCATTTGCGGCGGATAGCACGCTACTACGGAGGGCGGCGTCATCACGGAGGCGACGAGGAGCCATCGCGCTCCGGCCGCCGTCGGGGCCCTCTCCGGCCGATGGGGCCCTCTCGGTCGACGGGGCCCACTCCAGAGAGCGACCATGACTCGTCGTCCCAAACAGAGCGGGTGATGCCCTCGTACACCCCTACCGTGCAGTCCAACCTAGACGACCGGGACAGGTGGTTTGGGCAGACGTATCAAGGCATGACATCGCAGGAGTACATGCACGACTACCCATCGACATCCGCTGCTCGTGGTACCGGTAAATGCCTGTCATATTAGTAATTGTTATGATAAATTTTTGTACTTTCCATTGCTTAATTCACTGTACCATCTAAGCGGGGCGTAGACACCTCCTCCGAGTGGCTGAGCTCTATGATTTTTGGCCAGCCATCGCAACTCTCCACAGAGTTGGACCCTCCACCACCGCCTCGGGCGCAGGCCTCGCAGTACGATCTTCGCGACGCACCACGCTCCACTAGTAGGTTCACCTTCTCAGATGATCATATGCGCCGCATTTGAGGCGCGACGAGAGATGATGAATGAATTTTTGTAATTGTGCTTTTGTAATTTTCGTTATGTTTTTCAAGCGCTTGATCGTTTGATGTTCAAAGAAGGTTTCCTGTATAAAAAGAGATGCTCTTAGTTCTTTGATTTACTAGGGCATACATCCAACAGATCGATGACAACACGGGACAACCCACATAATAAGAAGGCATCAGGCAATCACAACACGAAACAACACATATATTGCACGTACCTGAATTGTAGCAAGTAGTACAACCACCAACACATGAACGAACATAACAACTAAAATACAACACAACCGTACATAAAACATTACCAAAAGAGCTTGACGACAACATAGCAAAAAACATTGCCAACATACACGAGGAGAACCTCCAGCACTACAACTTGAGGATAACAATAAACACAAGAAACAAAATAGCACACAACATTAAATTTATCTTCCACTCTAGTCTGTCGAAACGATGTCGCATCCGACGGGTCGCAACCCCACGACAACTCTCTCACGTGACGATGTTGTCGTCCTATTTTCCATTTCATCCTCCCACACCCAGAATCGGCAACCACCAGCAGCTTCCTGCGATTCCATGACAAGATGATTTTTAAACTTACCACAACGATTTGAATGAACCCGAAACAATCAGACTCACCGAATGATAGGGGCACTTGTAGTAGTGTCGCCAGATTCGCGGCCGTCTGTGATGTCCTACGATCTAACCACCGTGTTGCAATTTGGGCACATTACCGTGGTGCCCATGAAGGCCTTGAGGTGACTCATTGCCTAGTGCGGGGAGTGAGCACGAAAGAAAACTACAAAGATTGCGAACAACTAACTCAGGAGGGATGGCTCATTACCTATGTGAGGGATGGCTCCGTTTTATAGCCTCTGGGGGGGCAGCCTCACGCACAAAACATGACAAAACGGGGCAGCTTTGCTCAGTGAGATGACAAAACATGCCAGCTTTGCTCAGTGAGATGACAAAACATGCCAGCTTTGCGCAGTGACATGACAAAACGGCGCAGCTTTGCTCAGTAGACATGACAACAAGAGGTCAGCTTTTATCAGTGACATGACAAAACAGGGCAGCTTTCCGCAGTGACAACACATGGGGAAATTGCCAAAACAGGACGACAAAATAAAACACGACGGATACAACGCACAATCATACACCTCGTTGCCTACATGCCAAACGAGCCTCGTGGCACCCACATGGAGTATTGCTGAGGTGGACGCCTCGGACGTGGCTGGCCGTCGTTGTAGTGGCACGCACATATGCAGCTAGGGTTCGCGCAGCAACATCCGGGATCGTACGAGCTTCCTATGTTCACGACCTCCTCGTTCCCCTCTCGCGTTGCATCTCTTTGGCGGAGGTCGTTGTTCTCCTCGTTGAGAGTCTCGATTCGCTCCTCCAACTCAAATATTCGCTCCCATAATGTATTCACGTATATGGCAACATACCCTTCATGAGGCGGATCGATCCAGCGTGAGAAGTCGCATTTCGCCATCTGCGGGAAAGAACGGTTAACAATGAGGATCCTTAAGTAGTAATGACAAATATACTATTAGCAATTTCTACCCCTGAGTGTGGGCATCTGAAGAAACGTCGCCCGCCATCGACTGGGCCATCCAAGACCTGCACGACCGCGTCCTCATTGTGTCTGCATTTTCGCCATGCAGGTTGAGCACGCCTGCTTGGTATCGAGCGATCGTGAATCAAGTTCTCCTCCTTTCCAAGGGAAGTTCTTCCTTCGGGGACCCAAATCCGACTGGACCATTGACATCCGACATGGTATGTTTCTGCACGACGGAGAAGGGGCTGGGGCTTCGTTCGATTTAAAGAGTTCTCTACGTAGGGGCCGGGGGACCAAAAAAACGATGCAGCTAACACGTGTTCACGACCTCCGGGTAGTAACGGGGGCCCCTCCTGTGCACGCGCATGGAAAAGGGCCGATGCCCGAGGAGGTGCCATTATGTCATTGCGCGATGTCGGCAATACTCGGCAGCTTTGTGCAGCGAGGGGGACGAGTGGCCTGCTTTACGCAGCGACAAGACGAGACAGGGCCACTTTGGTAGTGAATTTATTACGCTTTGCGCTTAAAGAGCACAGGTTTGCGCTGAAAGCTCTGAAAAGGCTACGAAGTACGAATTTATTACGAGACTATAGTCTCTGAAAAGCCTACATAGGGCCATTTATTGCTACACTAGAATCCAGAAAAAACGAAAAGATCCTCTCCATGGACTATGCCCACTGCACCACATAACATGCCTACATAAATGCCTCCAATGTCTTTCATACCACATATCCTCCTCAAGCCATCACAAATACTACTACACAACAATGTCTTCTCGGAGGTCCGACCCATTTGGAGTGCGGAGTGGCATGAGCGGCGAAGTGCCATTGCGGCTTTAGGGCGATGTTGCGAGTGCCGACGGATCGAGTAGAACGAGCCAACACGGCCGTAGGTTCTTCAAGTGTCCGGACCTTGATGGCGACTTCGTGGTAACGGCGACAACTAAATCATTTGTTTCTCGTTATCGTTTTTCGACTTGATCCATGACATCTACCACGCCACATATAGGCTTGCACGTTCATCGAATGGGTGGATCGGGTGTCGCCGCATGGCCACTAACCGGCGGTGCGGTGGAAAACAAAGGACAATACTTTGTCAAGATGACTCGTGCTCGCGAGGTGGAGCAGCGGACACGGCTTGAGCAAGAACGCCGCGTGAGGGTGGATCAAATCCGTCGAAGGGCAAAGAAGATGAGCGCAAAGGAGGCGGGAGCATTTAAGTCTGCGTGAAGCGCCATCAAGCGTCGGGAGGAAGAGCTTCAAGCTCGTGAGGCGCTCTCAAGACCATGAGTGCGGGAAGAAGGCTGCGGCGGAGCCATCTTCGTAGCGACAAAAGGGGAAACAACCACGCTACACCCGGTAGACAAAATGTAATAGACCCAGCAAGTTTTTTCCTAAGGCATGCATGTTAGGATTAGTGGTGGAATTCTCAACATTACAAGTCTGAGTTCCACACATGCCACGTGCCAATTGTCACATCACTTACCACTTTATATATCGAATCTACAACTTGCATTGAACATAAACTTCTATTACAACTTTATCTCATATTTACGCAGTTTATAACTACAAAATTGACAAAACATACAAACATTATGCGGATTGCAAACCCTTAAAACATACCAAACCCTAAAAGTCACTTACCACTTCATATATTGATCGTTTTACGTACAATCGTTCCTAAAAAAAATTACCATAATTTTTTATGCATCTTCAACGAGCCAATCAACATAAACTTGTTTTACAATTTTATCGATTTTTTCTGTTTCACAACTACAAAATTAACAAAACTTATAATCATTACAGATCCCACGTGTTCAATATCACTTTCATTCATTTCGTCCAATTGTTCATATCACATTTGTGCTCAAAAAAAATTTCATTAAATTGCTTCTAATTAAACAACATACCATAATCGAAATTTGTTATTGTCAGTTCATCACATTTTTCACGGTCGACAATATATGAAAATCACAAATACACTAATCGTTACTTCACACAAATTTCATTCCTACTCTCTCAAACAATATTTTAAAATTTTTAAAATTGCACAATAAATTAAGCGCTCGGAGTTAAAGCAGCGATCGGGCGGGCGGGCGCGGCGGTCGGGCGAGCATCGCGCTGATCGGGCGCAACATCGCGCTTCGGCGAAGCGCAGGCGATCGTGCGATGCAGTACCGCACGACCGGATGAACAATCGCGGTCGTGCGGTACTGCACCGCACGAACCGGCCACGGTCGGCCCCGTGGTCTCGCGCTCAAAAGGGGTCCAGTTTTGAAATTTTTTTGCTTCGGGGGCCAAAAAAGGAATTTTCGAGAGGCATAGGTCCAACAGTGTCCAAAATTCTGTGGCAGCATCGCATATCCCACATCTGGAACAGAGACCCCTACGCATGAAGGCGTAATCATTTTCTTGTCTACCTAATTTGTAGACGTACCAACTAAATGTACATCTATGTGCTTTTCCCCACATAATATTCTCCCTATTACAGCATCATGCTTTCATCAGCCGTGGATCAACTCGTATGCAATTCTATGTCGGTAAATCATGTTCTACACAGTAGGCATTTGAAGAGCACAATTAGGGTTTTGGTTAATAAAAAATCTATTACCATTTTGTATCTCTTGAGGCTTGATCTATTCTGGACATACAGTAATGACATGCTGATGACAAAATTGTTGGAAATGTAGGCAGCATTTTAATTTTAAGTTTTACTAGGAGATAAATACAATATAAACTAGTGATGCAAAACTAACAACTAACAGCAGGCTACTCATTATACTTCAGAAAATATGCAAGAAAAATATAGTATGAAAGTCGATTGAACGCGCAAACGACTTACTATTGGGCTTGATGATGAATAGAAAGCAGCGCAGGCGTGATACAGTGTAAAATGTAGATGACACCTAGAAACCTTATTGACACCCCTGTGCAAGTCTTCACGGCAGCAATAGCTCGAAGATACCGCTCCCCTTCTTTACAGTGTTGTGAAAAATAAACCCATGAGTGAGGCTCATTTTCTTAATTCCAAAGCGTGCATAGTTTAGTATCATATTGCAAAGGTAAGATCAGAGAGACCAATTTATAAGATGGAGTACGTGCCACTTCTTGAATTATGGATAGAGATACCATAAAGAGGACTTTAGATATCACATATGTGTGCGTGTGCCCGTATTCCCGTATTTTCGTGTGAAAATCGCGTGACTTGTGAATTGCGATGCAATCACGTGTTGTGACGTAGCACGCCACTTGGTAGATCAATCTACCTTTATTTTTATTAAACCGTGCATCACTCTCTCTCTATTTGAATAAGATTCAAATGTTTGAATTTGGGGTTTTATTGGGTTTGATGACAGGTAGTTACCAGTGGGTAAATGGCTGGTTAAATATGTTAGTTACCAATGGATAAATGACTATTTAATCAAATCAATTATCAATCTGTCTATATATATGTCTGGAGATATCCAGAGTATATGGCCAAGAATCTCACTGCCTCCATTCTCTTTCTCCTACGAACTTATGCTGTTATGTTGCGCCATCTAAATCTTGCCGACTCTTCTTCCCGGCGTGCACCGTGAAAAAGAGGAGCGATATCTCTGAACCATTGCTATCATGAAGACTTACATGGGGGTAGCAATAAGGTTTCTAGGCAGCACACATCTGCACGACTGCTCACTGCATTGCGTCATCTACGTTCTGCACTGCATCACCTTGAGCTACTTTCTGTTTTTCATGAAGCCCAATAGTAAGTCGTTTGAGTATTCGATCGACTTTTATACTATATTTCTCTTGCATATTTTTTGAAGTATAATGAGTAATCTAATGTTAGTTGTGAATTTTGTATCACTAGTTTATTTTGTATTTATCTTATAGTAAAACTTAAAATTAAAATATTACTTATATTTCCAACAAAAGTAACCTTGTTTTGTTGTTCAGCGACGGGCATGAATTTATTCGTTATTCATTTTTTTTTATAAAATATCCCCTCATTTTATATTAACAATGTAATATTAAAGTGCACAGGACCTAAATTTAACATTGAAGATCCCTAGTGAGCAACATGTTACCATCAAATCAATCCTTGAGTCGACGAACATATCGAGCTTCGTTATCTTTCTCGTTAGAGACTGTATCTTTTGACAATAACACGATCACTGATGATCATGGTAGTGGAAAGTAGAATGTCCACAGTCTACATGAATATGCAAGAGCTACGCCTTGGTATTGGTGTTCTTTATCAGGAAAAAAACTAGGTAGATTTATTTTTTCCCAACTTCAGCAAGGTGTAATTTTCTAGTGTAGACTTTGCTATTGTTGTCTGGGTGAATCGGTCCATAAAAAACAATCACGGGAAAAGAAAAATCCAAAAGAGCAACCGCAGAAGAAGAAGAAGAACCAGAACAACTTGACGTAGAAAAAAAAATCATAGAAGACCGTGAAGAAATACAAAGTTATTTTTTGAAAATTAACGGGCCCTCCGCCTGTCGATCCCCGGCAAGGCCAACGAGGGAGCAGAGACCGGCGGCTGGTGGTGATGCTCTGGGCACGTAGAGACTACGGCCTACGGTTCAACTCAGCGTGGGAGGTCTATTCATTATTGCATGGAATAGATCGGAGTTAATGGGCTCTTCAGGCTAACCTAACCTTTGGAACGTGTCTGGGCCGACTGGATCGGTCCAGCCCAATATCTTGAAGCATGACATGTTTTTTTTTTTTTTTGACCGGCGGACGAGCAGCTGACATGACATGAGGCAAACATCCAAATAGGCTCTAAGGTTACCAAGGTTTGCTATAATTCTTTTTGCAAACTCGCCAAAGGTTAGGTTATTAAAATTGAAGCCATACTTGATTAGTAAAAGGGAATCTTACCACTTTTTTAGTGGCTGACGTATAGGACCTAGTTAGCAGAAAGAATTTTACCGTAAGTGTGGCTACAAACCAAATAGACATCTAACCCAATCAAATTTGTCTAATTTAGAGTGTGGCAAAATGTGACAAGTATACCTACAAACCAAACTAACCCTTGTACCAACACTTAGATAGAGGGCTTACGTTACATTGGCTTGTGCTGCGCAGGGGCTTTAGTCGGATATTACCCATTTGCATGTACCGGATATTATAAAAAGAATATCGGATATTTCCTGTATTCTCCTAAATTCAGCTTCGCTGGGGAATAATCCATTACATCCCTACTCAGGTTTACAGAGCAGACTTCAAATTCTTAGCACTTCGTATGAACAACCAATCAGTGTAAGCCTGTGTCTACGGTTTTCACTCACGGTCCACGCACCTGAGCTCCAGAAGAGGAGCATACGTATAACAAGTTGACAGATTACCGACAGATCCCGAATGCAGGTACATCGATCGGTTAAGGGCACGTACAACGCGTTGCGGCCGTCTGTATGATATTTATTTTGCAGTTTGATCCTCCTGATACAGCAGTGAATGGAAAGGAAGAAGCGAGTCGTCGCCTCGTGAGATGACGGTACGGGCCCGTGCCCCTAGGATAAATTGCCGGCATGAGCGCCGTTGTACGACCTGCTCCGAGTCGTCGTCGGCGTCCGAGATCCACTGCGCGCGGGAGTAAATCCGAGGCTATGGCGCCAAATATTCGCTCGCGCTATTTCTCCTCTCCCCCTTCCCACTGAAACACCACGAGCACCATGCCACAGGAGCAGCAGCAGGCGGCGACGGCGGCGCAGGAGAGGTAGGCCGTTGCAGCGCGGGAGAGGAAGGTCGTTGCGGCGCGAGAGAAGAAGGCCGTGGCGTCGGCAGGGGAGCAGTAGCAGAAGCTCGCCTCCAACCACCCCTCCTTGTCGAGCCGCTCGCCCGCCTGGACGACCCTTCCTCGCCTTCCTCCGCCGTCTTGGCTGCGTCGGCTGCTGCGCGTGGCGAAGCGTCGAGGTGAGTACGGTTGCCCAATACCCTCCGCCCGCAAGATCGATTTGCTCGCTTTGGTTGGATCGGTGGCTGTTTTATAAAGGATTTTTGCTCGGGTGGTCGCGCTTAGGAGGCGAATTTGGGTGGAATTTGGGCTGGTTTTAGGCGAGAAGTTACACCAAGTTCTCAACTAGGAATTCGTCTAGTTACATGTGTCTCGTTGGTGCAACTGTGGTAGTGGTACTGAGGAGAATTAAGTTATAAACAAATTATGGAGGTACAAGTGTACTTGTTATAAATTGGATAAAAACCACAAGGAGATCTCAAGGAAGCAACACTATTGGGAGTTCTTCCCCTTTTGGTTGGGTGAATACTGGAGGAAAGCTCCAGGCCTGTTGCTTTGCTTCTGACTCGACCTCAGAAATGGGAAGCAGTATTATTTTGACAGTCTAATAATGTTCTGGTGTTGATTAGATTCAAATCTGGCTTGGTCATTTGGGTTCAGGATTGGTTTCCTGGTGTTAAATCGATGCTGTGAGCATACTTTGATGCTTAATTTCTTTCTTCCCTGTCGCACTGATAACTCAGTTGATGACATTAAGATATTCAGGTAGTAGATGCAAGCATTACCATATTCTTTTGGCTAATCCGTAAATCTGATAGCATAAGGTGGTCATGCATCAAGGACAAGATGGAAGAGGAGAATAGCTCGAATTTCAGTCACTTGGAGAGGCAGACAACTCGATGTCGACGCAGATCCAAGCTGCACGGTGAAAGAATTTGGGCAACTGCTGCAGGATTTGACTAGTGTTAAACCAGAGATGCTGAAGCTCATAGTTCCACAATCTAGCAACAAAGGTTCCAAGCTAATTACGCCTTTTTCAGATTCCCACTCAAGCTGATTACGCCATGTGAACATATGTGAACATGTTGCAGTATGTGAACAATCAAGGTGATTTTTTTTGCTGTTGGTTCTTGTTATTTGCTGTCTTCTTGGTGCATCTGTTTTACAGGTGTCAAATCCTATACACTAGTTTGCACTGTTATTCAGGTGTTTGTTGCTCTCAGAATGTCTGTCAAGATGCTCGTTATGTGGAACTCCAGAATGTTAATTGATGGTGGTGGAGATTCAATAGTTGCAACATCTTTACTGGATGCTAGCAATTTAATAGTTCTGAAGGTCCATTGTTGGTCCACTTTCAATGACTGTTATTCTCTTTTGCTGCTTTAACTTAATGCATAACAAACTTGCTCATATATTTTTCAGGAATCATCTATGGAAACTTGTCTTCGGTGCAATTTACATTTTCACAGTATTGTTTAGCCTGTGTAGTGTTTTTCCCCTTTGTTCAACCCAAGATGCTGGATTTAAATAGGTGGCATTTATATAGATGTCCTGATTAAGATGGCTCATATTTCTTCACTGGTGTTGTACCTACTGCCTCCATTGGACCTGGTGGTGGTTCTGGGGGCACAATTCTTCTTTTTGTGCACACTTTGTCCCTAGCAAAGAGCTCCATCCTTTCAAGTGTTGGTGGCTTTGGAAGAGCTGGCAGTGGTGGGGGTGGAGGGGGAAGGATTCACTTCCATTGGTCTAACATTCCTACTGGAGATGAGTATGTTCCTGTTGCAGCTGTTAAAGGATCAATACTTGCAAGGTCTGATTTGATCCTTCCTCTAATATTACTTTGTGTATTCTGGTTTTCTGGATGAGTTTGCAAGGTGAAGTTACTTCAAATATGTGGTATTGTTGGCAATTTAGGGCATAACATGTGGTGTTAATAATATTGTGAAATTTCTGTATTTTCAGTTGTTGAAATTTAATCTTCAGTTCGTGGAATGTTTTTTTACTATTCATGTGTAGTCAAATTTAATTATGATGACATTAAGGGATATTGAGGCCAGGAAAAAGCTGAATTACTAAATTCATACGGTATGTTTTGATATTTTGGACCTTTAATTAGTAGCAGTGCCCTTTAATCTTATTTATGCTTGATTTATTTTGTATCAAGAAGTAACACTGTTGTGGCTACAGACCAAACAAAGAGAGAGTGGTAGTGGAGAGTTAGGTAAACAAATGGCCTCTCTCTTCTTCCAAGACTCGATATCGTCATATATATACGTACACCTTTTCCAGCAGGGCTGTAGTACGAAACCCCCCTTGGTACATAGTTCTCGACAGGCTAGCTGGGTTTAGGCGGGGGCCACCCCTACAACAGGAGCCTCTCATGGTGAAGGGCTTCACAGGCCGAAGCCATGCTGCCGAGCCCTTTGGCCCCCTCCATCCCTGCGGCCGTTGGTGCGGCCGCGTCGGTTGGATTCCCGTTGGTGCGGCCGTGTCGGTTGAACTTGTGGTGGTGCGGCCGTGTCGATTGGACTGCTGTTGGTGCGGCCACGCCGGTTGGACTGCCCGTCGATTGCACTTCCGGGAAGCGGCTGTATATATACTGTTGCAGCGAGGCGATGAACCATTCTTTGGGAGAGGGCTCGTCTCAAGAATGTGCCTCTTCCTCTCACGAACATGCGATGGGGCTGGCGCCGATTGAGCGGCTCTGTGCATGTTTGTGGAAGGAAGAAGGTATGTTCTTGAGCTGGCGAGAAGATTTACGGCTCTTCGTGCGAAGGGGGTGGATCATAGATGGCCGTGGTGAAGCACTGTGCTTTCCAGACTTGCGCGCCGTGCTTCCATGCTCTGCGATGGTCTTGTTCTCATAAATAGGGCGTCGTCGATTCTGGCGCCGGTTTATGAGAACAAGATCGTCTCCGAGCTTGGAGCAATATGTTTGCGGGGGCGTGTTGCCGGCGCAAATTGGGGCGATCGTGCTTCGTCGGGTCAGGGATGTGCGGTAGGTGCGCCGGGTGCGCATTTCTCCCGTGTCGCCTCGTCGGCCGCCGGTTGACCATGCCGCGACCAGCGCGTACTTGGACCAAGTGACTCGCCGCGTCCGCGCTGCGTGCAACCTGGCGTCCGTACAAAGGCACGGGGCACATTAGAATAGCAAAACGGTTGCAGTAAAATCGAAGAAGTATAGAGTGCAGGAAACTTCGGGGTTGTCCGAGCCATTGGAGCAAAAGGGGCGCCCTTTGGCGTGGCTGGTGTGGTCGTGGCTGCGCTGTGGCAGCGAAAACGGCGTTGAGGATGGAGTCGAAGTCGCTCCGCTGAGACGAAGGCTTTACGGAAAGCGGGTCGGCGGGCCATTAGCGGTGTCGCACGTGGGTGCTGGGAGCGGAGCCGAGGCTGCACTGCGAAGGTAGAGATGTCGCCGGTTGACTGGGCTCCATGCGCACATGTACGTGCCGGTACGGCCGCTGTCGTGGGGATGTGAACGGTTCACCTCTCGGCAGTTACGCCTATCAATGGCGTGGGAGGGCAGAGGGGTATTAAGTACCCCTTGCATTAGGCGACTTGCCTTTTCATCGCCTTGTTCTTCTTCTCCCAACCGCGCGTCCCCATCCCTTATCTCGAGTTCTCTCTTTCTTCGTCATCCCGGAGTTCCAAGAGAATGGCGGCACACCGCAGGGCGCGCACTCGGGCGGCTGACGACGGCGTCGTCTTCCAGCGGGCATCGCCGCTCGAGGTGACGTACACCCTCGAGGGGCGCTGCCCCGCAGCAGTGAGCGAGTGGTGGGCGGCGCCAGAGAAAGGAGGGAGGCTGTACTCCCACGTCCTGGGCTCGACGCTAGTGACGGAAGAGACGATCCGCAGCCTTCTTCGAGAGGGGAAGTTGTCGGACCGTCGGGACGTGCGGCTGCCCGCGGGCGACGAGATCGAACCGCACCCCGGCACTTCGGAGGCGATCGTGTTCGTCGCTTACCTGGAGGCTGGGTTGCGCATCCCGGCCGCCAGGCTTGTCGGGGACGTCCTGCGGGCTTTTAGAGTCGAGCTGGCGCAGGTGACGCCGAATGTGATTGCCCGGCTTGCTGCGTATAGTTGGGCTGCGCGTACGGAGGCATGCTGGCCAACTGCGTCACTGCTCGCGTTTCTTCATGATATCCGATGCGCGGCAGAGGATCGGGGAGACGGGGCGTTGCCCGCCTTCGGTAGCGTCGACCTCGCACTGCGCCCGCAGTGCCGGAAGATATTTCCCGCAGAATCGGGCCGGGCCGAGTGGGGGTCGAATTGGACACAGCGGTGGTTTTACCACCGCGTGGCGAGCGGTAGCGGCCTTGAGTGCTCGGGGCGACCGGTGGCAATTAGCGCCATGCCGAGTAGGCCCCTAGATGCTGATGACGAGCGGATAGCACGGAGACTTGTTGGGATCACCGCCCGCTTCAACATGCGCGACCTCGCTAAGGAGTACGTCATGTATGGTGTAGCGCCGCTTGCTGCGGATTGGCGCTTGGTTCCTGGGGGGCTTCGACGTGACAACGTCCGTCCCTCCGTGTCTTCGCTGCCGGGACCCTCTGGTCCGCGTAAGTTGTGCTGAAGCTCGTTTTCGTGTGGTGCTCGTGGAGGCTGTTTTTTTTTTGACAATGTGCCTCGGTGCCCTTCGCAGGTATTTCGCTGGAGGCCGCGGAGCGGGCGGTGAGTGCATTCCTTGAGCCGTACACGGCCAGGGAGCACACACTGCGCGCGGCCGCAACCGCGGAGGCGGGCCTAGGGCGGTTGAATCGCGTGTGCGAGGCCCTGGGTATTAGGGTGCGACGCCTAGGGTAGGGGTAGAGGTAAGGCGTGGCTGCTGCTGCGCCCCTACTCTCCGAAGTGGTGGCAGCGGAGCTGACGCCTTAGTCGATGTAGATGCGCGCGCGCTCCGTCCCCTACCCTCCGAAGTGGTGGCAGCGGAGCTGGCGCCTTAGTCGATGTAGATGCGCGCGCGCTCCGTCCCCTACCCTCCGAAGTGGTGGCAGCGGAGCTGGCGCCTTAGTCGATGTAGATGCTCGCGCTCCGTCCCCTACCCTCCGAAGTGGTGGCGGTGAGTGGCGCTTAGTCGATGTAGATGCGCGCGCTCCGCCCCTACCCTCCGGTGGTGGCGTGAGGTGGCACCTTAGTCGATGTAGATGCGCGCGCTCCGTCCCCTACCCTCCGAAGTGGTGGCAGCGGAGCTGGCGCCTTAGTCGATGTAGATGCGCGCGCGCTCCGTCCCCTACCCTCCGAAGTGGTGGGCCTAGCCACGTGGGTTCTGTCCGCGGCTTCCTGGTGGCCGATGGAGGACCTCACGGGTGACGCTATTTCGCTATATTATCGAGCGCCGATGGGACAGCTGAGGCAGGATCGCCTGATATCCACACATGGTGCAGTACGGCTGTAATGGAGGTGTCCCTTGGCCGTCGTACCTCGCGCCGGGCCCCGCAGGGTGGGGGGACGCGTGGAATGGGGCAGCCCTGCCGCACCACGTGCTCCTGGGGCGTCGATGGGACTCTTCGGCGCACTGCCCATGGTCTTGGCCCTGGGGCTCTTTGCGGGTGGGCAAATGGAGTGGCACTCGCCGTCCATACGCCGCACCCCATACTCATTTTACTCCAACTTCGCTCCATAGCGTAGGGGACTCGAGCGCATCGATCTTTGCGAAGAGCCGCGGGTGGTGCGGGGTGGTGGGCAATTCACTTGTACTTCATCCGGGCCGCTCCTAACTTCAGGAGTAGATTGTTATGGCGTGCCAGCGAGGCTTCGTCTTGTCCTACTGTCCCGCACGGGCACCCGTTCTCCCCCCTGTCTCCTCCCCTAGCTAGTAAACGCTTGGGGTGAGGGAAGGAGGAGGGGGCGGCCAGGCGCCGCCGGAGCCATCGCCGAGGAGGGCGCGGCCCGGCGCTCCGTCTTGAGGGTCTGGATCTGTTGCACGCCTTTACTGGGAGCGTTTGGTTGCTTAGCCCTGCGGTGGGGGCGCGGGCTACCGAGCTTCTGTGCCGCCTGCTTGATCGGCATGCAGAAGCACGAAGCGCGAGCCCCACGTTGAGCTCCGGCGCCTCGCTCCTGTACTCGCGGCCACCCGTCCATACGGCTCGCCCGGCTTGCCGAGGTCGCGTGGCGACCCGGGGATCCGTGCTCCGTTGTATGTGGACTCCGGCGAGTGCGTGGGAATATCGTCCACGTCTTATTTAGACTCCGGAGAGTACGCGCGGTGAGGACACCGGCGCGTGCGCGGGACATCCGCGTCTTGTTTAGACTCAGTAGAGTGCGCAGGGAAAACATCCGCGTCTTTGTTTGTACTCCGGAGGATGCGTGGGACTATCAACCACGACTTACTCAAATTCCGGAGGGTACGCCCTCGCGTGCGCGGAACCTCCGCGTCTTGTTTAGACTCAGTAGAGTGCGCAGGGAAAACATCCGCGTCTTTGTTTGTACTCCGGAGGATGCGTGGGACTATCAACCACGACTTATTCAAATTCCGGAGGGTACGCCCTCGCGTGCGCGGGACTTCCGCGTCTTGTTTAGACTCAGTAGAGTGCACAGGGAAAGCATCCGCGTCTTATTTTATACTCCGCAGAGTGGGCGCGGGGGCGTCCCCCCACTGCGTCTTATTTATACTCCGTAGAGTGCGTGCGGAGGCGGACCTCGTCGCTACGTCTTATTTATACTCCGTAGAGTGCGTGCGGAGGCGGACCTCATCGCTACGTCTTATTTATACTCCGTAGAGTGCGTGCAGAGGCGGACCTCATCGCTACGTCTTATTTATACTCCGTAGAGTGCGTGCGGAGGCGGACCTCCGTGGAGTGCGTGTGGGGAGGTGGGTCTCCATATGGTGCTCGTGCGGGGGTGGATTTCATGCCTGGGTGTGCGGAGGTGAGTCTCCATGTGGTGCTCGGGCGGAGGTGGGTCTTCGTGTGGTGCGTGGGACCTTCGACCACGTCTTTATACTCCGGGGAGTACGCGTGGTGACAACACCAGCGCATGCGCGAAATCCCGCATCTTGTTTATACTCAGTAGAGTGCGCAGGAAAAACATCCGCATCTTATTTATACTTCGTGGAGTACGTGCGGGGGCGAGCCTTCGCACATTTGTGGAGGGAGGAGGAGGGGGCACGAATAACCTCGCAAACGGTGAACTTTATTAAATTCCCGTTTGCGCGGGTGAGCGAGTACAAACGGGATATGAACGAACCACCAGACTTGTTACCGTGGCAATGAGGTACGAAGCTTCTTGTGCTTGGGCCGGCGCAGGGTGTATGCGGGCGCGTCTGGTCTAGGGGTCGCGGTGAGTTCCCAGGCTTGGGCTTCGGGTTCCGTGCTCCAGGTGCCGGGCCACTTGCTGATCGCCGAAAATGGTGATAACACCTCGCGGGTCCGGGAGCTTTACACATAGGAAGCCATGGTGCGGTACTGCCCCAAAGGAGTTAAGGGTTGGTCGCCCCAAGATGGCATTGTAGGGGTAGTGGATGTCGACGACATCAAAGGTGACGTCCCCGGTCGCCACATTGTCGTCATGACCGAAGGAGACCTGTAAGCATATTTGACCCAAAGCCAATAGGGGCTGTCCTCGAAGCCCCCGCAACGGGTTCGTGAGGGCCTAGGCAACTCGAGGATCGCCATCGATCGAAGGCTGTGCGAGCAGGGCGTTCGCGAGCCGCCCGTCGACCGAGTGCGCCGGACATCGCACCCGCGATCGCGACACGGATGACTAGGGGATCTCGATGGGGAACTCCACACCTTGGCGTCGGCCGGCGTGAAGGTGATGTCGTCGCGCCCACTCTGGCGGCGGTTGTGCGGGTATGCCGCCACGTGGTGTAGCCTCCGACGTATGCTTTGCGTTGCGCTCCGAGGCAAACTCCAAGAAGGAGCCG
This sequence comes from Melocanna baccifera, assembly GCA_036346265.1. NCBI lineage: Eukaryota > Viridiplantae > Streptophyta > Magnoliopsida > Poales > Poaceae > Melocanna > Melocanna baccifera. Next base: position 1,081,187 of record CM070690.1, read on the forward strand.
CCGGAGATGACGTTGATGACCCTGCGCGGGCGCCCGATATGTGGGTCCGTGAGGGGCTTCTTTGGGTTGTCTGCGCTGGCTTGCGTCACGGGGCCTCCCGAGGCTGCGGTTCTGATCGCAAATCCTCAAGGCCGACCGGTGGGTCGCTGAGCGTCGCGCGACGGCGGTGATCGTATGTTAAGGTCCCTGTCTCTGGCGGCGCTTTGGCGAAGTGCTGCGATGGTGGTGCAGGAGCGGGTATCGTGGTTGCCTTGACCATGCACCTTGCACCACTATGGGCGTTGTTGGTCGCCATACTCCGCTCGGGCCCAACCGTCGCGGCCCCGTGCTCGGCCTCGCCCCCGACCTCATCGGGCCCTAGCTCCGCGGTTGGCAGGGGCGTTATCCTCGGAGCCGGCCTCGATGTCAAAGACGTGCCGGGCGCGCCGGGACGTCTGATGGCCGCGGTGGGCCTTGTCGACCGGCGTGTCGTTTTGCCGGGAGGTGTCCTTCGACATTTCCTGCCGGCGCTTGCTCCGTGTGGAGCTTGCTTGTGTTGGATCGGTGCTCTTTGCGTTGCTTCCCGCTGGGTTGGCGTCGACGTCGTTGTCCTGGCGTCGCTTCTCGTCTTCTTCCGCTCGAGCATATTCCTCCATCTTGTCGAAGAGTTTTGCCACTGTCTTGATCGGCTTGCGCGCGTTGTATGCGGCCAGGGGCCCTGGGCGAAGACCCTGCACCGCCGCGTTGATTATTGTTGTTTCGTTGACATCTTTGACTTGACAGCGGACCTTCGCGAAGCGTTTGAAATAGTCGCGGAGCCGTTCCGATGGATGCTGCTTGATGGCGAAAAGTTGATCCGCATCGACGCGCTCGATGTAGTTCCCTTGGAAGTTGTTATAGAGGCGGTCGCGTACCTGCTCCCACGCATATATGGAGTTTGGCTCTATGGTAAAGAACCATGAAAGCGCCACTCCTTGTAGCGCGAGCGGGAGCCCCTTCGCTTTGGTGGTATTGTCTCCGCCTGCCGCCTTGATGGCGGTTTCGTACACACTCACAAACTCGCGGGGGTCCATGTCACCTTTGTACGATGTAACAGAGCTAGGAAATTTAAAATCCTCTGGCCACGGTACTTGCTGTAGGCCCGGCGATAACGGGGATTCCGGGTCCACGCGTTGGAGTGAAGCGGCCGGCGTTGGGCGCCACGGCTGTCCGCCTCTCGGTGCGAGCTCGCGCGACCACCGGTGAGGGCGGCGGAGCCCGAGCCTCTTGCATACTCCTCACGGCCCCCCTGAGATCCGCCAATTCCCGCTGGAGCGTGCCAAGGGCCGCCAACAAGGCATTCTCCATAGCGGGCGTAGATGGGGTGGCGGGCGCGCTTGGCAGTGCGGTCGATGTCATCGCGACCGCTGCTTGCGCTCCTGGGCTGTCCCTCGCGTCCGCGCCGTGGAACTCGGTGCCGACGGTGGGGCCGCTTGGCACTTCTGTGCCGGGTGCGGAGGCGGTGGTCGCGCCTTTACGACCGTCGAGACTATCGCTCCCTAGCGTCCGACCAGTGTCGTCGAGGTGGCTCGTCACGCCAATGGCGGGTTGGGGTGCCACGGGTGGGTTGGGGCCGATCGTGACGTCTATGGTGGTGGGGTCGATGGCATCGATGGTGGCGGGGTCGATGGCGTCGATGGTGGCGAGGTCGATGACGTCGATGGTCGCGCGATGAGCGTCGTCATTGTCTTCCCCAACTGCCGATGCCGAAGCCCTGGTATTGACGCGGGGCCTCGCCGCGGCCGCTTCTTTCTTCCTCGCGGCCGATGACGAAGCTTTTTTCGGTGCCATCCTCCCCCTTGCAGTCTTGAGGCTTGCTTCCGTCGTCCCCACGGACGGCGCCAACTGTTGTGGCTACAGACCAAACAGAGAGAGAGTGGTAGTGGAGAGTTAGGTAAACAAATGGCCTCTCCCTTCTTCCAAGACTCAATATCGTCATATATATACGTACACCTTTTCCAGCAGGGCTGTAGTACGAAACCCCCCTTGGTACATAGTTCTCGAAAGGCTAGCTGGGTTTAGGCAGGGGCCACCCCTACAACAAACACAATGGTATACATGAATCATATTCATACTTGATCATGACTGCATGCATGTATTAAACAGTTTGCAAACAGTCAAATAGACGACCTATTGTACAATCTGTCTGTTTAGTTGTCTGTGTGTGAAGTGGAAAGAACTTGCAGACAGCAACTTATCTGTGGGTTGTACATGCCTAAGACACCGGAAACTTCTTTTCCTTGGGTGAGACATCACACGTGCGCACCTTTAGCTGGCTGGTGTCAGCAATCCAGCGGCCAACATGCTGATAGCCAAACCGACGGAAGGGTGTGATTAGAAGAGGATAGTTTTTGAGGGCTCAGAGCAACAAAATAACAGAAGAGGGGTTCCATTGAACAAAATAGATTAGTTCAGGAGCTCATCGTGCAATTTTGCCAAAAGGGAATAATTAATAACAATATTTCTGGATTTTTCTGAAAAATTGTACATACGATTTAACTTTGCTAACAAAATGGATTGCGCATCTACATCGGAAGGTAGTAACTCTAATGCTCCATTAACTACCAGTGATGGCACACCGTAGATTGGATGACCTATCTACAAACCACAGTTTGAGGTGGTGACTTTTACAAGATTTCAAGGGGCATGCTTGTATCTCAAGGGAAAAAAAACCTTTGAAACCTGTACCAAGATGAGATCTTCGGCAAAACTCATTCTTCCATCTCCTTGAGAAAATCTACATTATCGACGAACACCTACAAGAAGGAAATAAATGAATCAGTGAGCATTAAACGCAGGTTCTCTATGAAAACAAAGAGAAATGGCATAAAAAACATATTTCTCGTATTTATATCCATATAATTTTTTGGCAGGGATCTCTATTCATTATGGGGGGACATATCTAGAGAAAACCATCACTTCGGTGAAAACCATTTTGGTTTGAACACCAAATTAACGTAAAAAGTTTCCAAAGTAATCTGAAGATAGTTCTTAATTTAACAAACATCCATTTAAAATATGAAGATCAAAATCAATTTGCGTTGGGAGAAATGGAAAAGAGGAATCACTGACAAACTAAAAAGTTAATGAAAATATAAAAAGAAAAAGGCAAAGATAATTTCTCTTTTTTGTTGTCCTAATTTGTTTTGAGTTTAAACATGAAATTTTAAAAAGGTTGATGAAGTATTCCATAGACTACCTCCTCAATTTTTTTCTGAAATATTTAATGTTGATTAGGTGCTCAAAACTAAATGAATTTCATGTTTTCACCATATATGCCCCTATTCTGTATTTTGAGCTACATCATAACTTTGTACATCACAAAATATATTTCTAGTACTTAATATACTTTTTGAAAAGCAAAGAAATCCCAAGTGGGGCTTCAATAAAGAGATGCAGCACCATATCACATAAATGTAACATAATTTAAAATCTACTTCAACCAATAACATGGAAACACAGTGTGTATGTTGTCTTAATACTGTGAACAGACTTGAATAGTTCATATATGTATAAAATCCCTAAACACTTCAATTTCGAATACCCAGTCTAATATCCACAACAAGGAACATGAATATCTTTTAAATATGCAACTATTTGACAGAAACATGCTTAGTAGGTTCATTTGAAGTGCGAAAAGAAATTAAGATGCTGAACTTCATATGAAGTTGTTTACATTGCAACAGACATGCAAATTTGCACCTTAAACAAACCATATTCCAAAATATCACAATAGTATAGAATCATTGACAGTGAACATAGTTGAGACAACCAGCAGGCTGAATATTTCTTGTTACCGCCAAGGTTACTATCTGGGGTTGGATGTTGAACCCGAGGTAGTTCATAGTCAATGAAAAGGTGATTCGGTCCAAGATATGGCCAATCTCACATGATTTTAAGCAACTTTCATGCTTTTCTTTGGCACTAATACAATATTATGTAATATATATGTTCTCGAGTGACATGAAGTGTAGTTGCTCATTCAGTGTTCTTTATCCTGTTTTTACTGTAAACAGGACAAAGGTAGTATTTACTTTGACTGGTTACCACTAGGAAATGGTCGGAAACCAGGACATATGGCACAGGCAAAAAAGCCAAGAACAAAGAACCTCTCATAACAAATACAAATCCATCCAACACACAAAAATAAAGAGAGAATTGTGACACTAAAACAATAAGAAATAACACATACTGTTTTCCAGCCATCTGGATCTGTGCAAGCAGTTATCTTGGTATTAATGCCAGGTAATGGGCCAGGTTCACGAGTTATTTGTCCACCATTTAGCCTAACAACTTCCGCAGTCTTGTAGACATCATCTGTACTGATAGCAATCTGGAAGGATAAAAATAATCAACCTCCCAAAGTGTAACATAAATAAGAGGCATGAGCTAACAATGGAACAGCATTTATATTATTGACCATTGTACAGAAAAGCAGTTTCAAATTTTGAACAATGAAATAGAATATACCTGTGCATAAGCATTTCCTTTGTCATATTCCTTGACCCCATAATTGTAGGTCAACTCTAATACAGAATTTTTGTCTTCAGGCCCATATCCCATCATGGCAATGGTATACTAAAGAAAAGAAGGTACAATTAGAGTTTTTCACATGGATACCATCAAATCACCAAAGGAATGAGAATATGCAAATTTGGTTGCAAACTATTAAGACGGAGCATGAATCTTTTAACTGTAAGTCTGTAACCAACATGATGCATATTGTGATAATTGGGAACAAATGAAAATGTCATAGTGAAAACCAGTGATAGGAAGTCATTTTTTATAGGTTGTACTTTGTGGTCTCAACTTTTGTTATAGAAGCATCATTTTTTTATATGAATAAAACCTAGCAACTACTTTTGTGGTTGCTGATTGTTCAACATTGTAAATCATTTCACACTTTTCAAGACAAACATTCTAACCTAGAAAGAAGGAAATCTGAAACCTTCTTCCCTAATTAGTGGCATCATTCAGCAAAACAAGCACATACACACACAATAAAGTCAACAAGTACTGGGATTGTAGTTTTGCCTAAGGTAGATTTATTAGTTCTTTTGGTAGTGACCAAGGTTGTCACAGCGCTCCGGCAAGTCGCGGCGAGCATGGGGTGCCTGGACGCCTAGGCACCCGCCACGGCGAGAGTTAGACGGTGGCAAGATGCAGGGGCAGAGAGCAGAGTGCAGGGGCAGCAGCAAGCAGAGGCAAGCAAAGAGCACATCGGCAGAGGCAGCAGCAAGCAGAGTCACCGGCAAGCAGAGGCAGCACAAGGCAGCACCAAGCAGAGCCAGCAGCAAGCAGAGGCACCGCAAGCTGCAAGGAAGAAGAAGAAGAAAAGCAGAGCAAGAAGCAAAGGAAAAGGAATAAATCAGAGCAAAGGGGATGAAGAAAGGCGGGAGGAGGCTCACCTGAGCTGAGCTGACAGCGGAGAGGGACGGCAGTCGTGGTCGAGAGGGGTGGCGCTGGCGGCAGGAGCAGGCCAGAGAGCGTCGCCGGCGGTGGGATGCTCGGGATCTCCAATGAAACCCTAACTCAAGGGGCAGATGCGCAAAAACAGAGCTCGTCTCAGGCAGTCGGGCTGAAACCAGCCCTTTTCAAGGGTTTCCCTCCCCCAGACGCCCGCCAGAAACAGCTGGGCAATGGCCAGGCGACCATGGCATCACCCAACGTTCCTCAGCACTCACCTAACTCCCTTACCCTAGGCAAACGGCCTCGGCATTGCCCTCTAGCCACCAGGGCACGTAGGGGTCACCTAGGCGACGCCATGACAACCTAGGTAGTAACCCCTTATTATAACTTGAGTAAATTCACAAAAGCTACAGATGTAATGTCAAATATTATCATGAAACTACATATTTAAGCAACATTTTCGCACAACTACAGATTTTGCATGGAAGTATCTTGCAAAAACTACAAGTTTAAGAGTTGCCGTGAAATGCTAATGGCTCTAGACGCTTGGACTCACGCATCAGTGTCAAAAAGGAGCCCTGCATGCCTGTTTCATTGCCGGATCAGCCACCACACTAGACGGTAGCTTGCATTTCACTTTCAAGTGGGCCCCACTATTATGTAACCGTAGTGACTGAAATCTCAAAACCTGTAACTCTGTGAAACGTTTGCTCTTTAAATCTGTAGTTCTGCGATATTGTTGATTAATATGTAGTTTTGTGATAGATTTGACAATAAACCTGTAGTTCTGCGAAATTTACTTTATAACTTTGATATCATGGTACGGCCCGACTATTAAATTAGTGGGCATGTGTACATGGCCCGATCTTTCACGGTACAAGCAATCGATAGTATTATCTTCCTGTCAATTCAGCAACAAGAACACCACTAGAGATGGTGATTTAAACCCTAGTGTTGCACAACTAGCAGTACTAGTACTTGATTCTTAACGTCAGCTCCAGCAACAATCAACAAGACAAATGCTAGTAGCCCTCCCTAATCCCCCACGCAGCAAACAGAAACAATCCTGCCTTGTTGTCCTCCCTCACCTCCCTTTTGGCATTAACAAGTATTTCACCCACTAGGAATGAATTGTCAACCAAATCAACAATAACCATTTTCGCTGATTTAATAGCACAAATTGATACGATTTTGGTGGTTCGATCCACATCATATCAATTGTGCCAAAGAAGTAATCTGTAGTTTTGTGATAGTTTTGACAATAAACCTATAGTTCTGCGAAATTTACTTTACAACTTTGATATCAATTGTGCCAAAGAAGTAAATATTTTGTTTCCAGGTTTAAGAACTTGAGACTTGAGAGTCAAATAATGAATGCAATCGTTGAGACAAACACAGCACAAGACAATCCTGATCGCGGATACAACCCCAAGCTTGAGATATTGGATAACCTACTGTATGCACAAGTACGAGAAAAATCTGATAGCACATGCTTGAAACTAGAAGATTACTAAAACCATAAAAGACCTGTTCCATTTTCCAAAAATATAAGACACAGTATAGTTCAACTGCCCAAGTATTAAACACTTTTCACAATAGTATCAGTCACTATCAACCATTCCATGCACAACAAAATAGTTGGAGAATACACATGTGGAAATTGTTATCATCTCAAATTTATCAATAACTCTGAACCAAGTGTACAAAAGGAAAATGATAAAACAAGTAAAATAGGTCAACCAAGCTTTTGAAGTGTTCTAAATTATATAGCCAGAGTACCAGATATGGGACTAAGCCAAATTAGCATCTACATTAAGATGTTTCCAGTTACATTTGAAGTAGTAGTGCATGTTGTGTATTCCAATCTCATGTTAGCAAGCATCTCATGAAAACATTAGCAAACGGAAGTTATGAGGTGCATCAATGGGATGGTTTTGAAAAGTACCAACCTTGTACTGAGGATTGTCTCTCTTGCGGAGAAGTTCCATGCCAAATGCCTTATTATAAAAATTATGTCACAAATTAGTAACTCATTGAAAATTTTGGAAAGGAGAAAACTTTAATACCAATGCCAGTTCAAACAAAATTACCTTCTCATAGAAATTTATAGCACGATCAAGATCTCCTACTCGAAGCATTACCTGGCATAAAGGCTCAGGTGTAGGACCTCTTTCTATAAGCTCAAATTTGTAACCATCAGGATCTTCAATAAAGGCGATTACTGATTTCCCACCTTTTACTGAACCTGGTTCCCTTGTTACTGTTCCTCCCTTTGCTTTAATAAGATCCACTGTTTTTGCAACCTATAAATTCTAGCAATGAAATTTAATATTCCAACTAGCTCCCCTTTCCGGAGAAAATATTTCAGACAGCTCATATTCATGTATGCAAAGGTAAAATACTAAATTTAAATCATCAAACATATTGCCATTGGATAACATGTTCAAAATTTTAGTCATAATCCACAGATATAGTAATGATTTGAATAATTGGAAACAATGACTAGATTTAAGTATCAAAGTGTTACATTATGCTATGGATGTTTCATAAATGTCTTATAAGTTGCGTATATGAGATTTTGCATCTAGACATGTGGACTTTGCATACTATATGAACATCTGTTAGTGTTATTAATAGTGAAGGGAAGATTATACTAATGAAGGGAAATTATACTCCCTTTATGATTTGACTGAAAACGAGACTCAACCATCTGATAAATCTCTAACATGCCATAGGCTTGACTGAAAACAAGACAAAAGCATCTAAGAGTTTTACAATTAAATTGGTAGCTTAAAACAGACTTTTTTTATGTCATCTTCTTGGAAGAAACCGAAGGTATTCAAATCCATTCTGCAGGGCATGTACAGGCATGCGATCAAGATTAGTCCTGCCAAAATCCAGTAATGGTAAACAAAATTGCACTGTTCCCTTGTACAAGGTTCAAGGGCCATTTGGACTAAAAAGTTCAAGCCACATTCCCTGGCTTAAGGTCGTATGGGCCTTATGAGAGTTCAAGGAAGTTTATATTATTTGTGTTGTGGGCAACAAAATATATGGGGGAAAAGAAGTCTTATTAAATAACAATCACTAAGAGAAATCTATATTATGTCTGGATGGGTTTGAGTCTACACATAATCCTCATAAACCAATGGGAGGTAGCTAGATATTACTTAGACAAATGGGAGTTAAATTTATCTGAATAAGTGATCGGCACCAAAACATCTCACATTTGGTGCTTGAGCTTGTAGTGGCTTTAAACTTAAGCTCAATCCTATCCAAGCAAGTTCTAAATGAAATATTCATACGCAATTACCACATGCCCAACTAAAGAAAGAGGCAACTATTGACACAGTGCTGAATTTCTACAACAAAAACAAAGAACCGAGATAAGAGATAGAATCTTACATCCTCAACGGCAATCCCAAAATGACCAAAACCAGTCCCGATATCATAACTATCCACACCATAATCTGCCAATAAATGTACGTCATGGGTTTCACATATCAATACAATAGACGAAGTACATTTTCTGAGGGATAAAGATATGACAAAGGCATTTTGACCCAAGAAGCTTACTGTAAGTGAGCTCCACAACGAAATGCGAGTCCTCAGGCCCGTACCCCAGAAAAGCATTGGTATACCTCTCCTCCGGGATGTCCCGCTTCCGCAGAAGCTTCATCCCCAAGCACTCCGTGTAAAACCTGCAGGACAGCAATCCCATCCAAGATTGACGAAACCGTAGCGGCCAGAGCAATTCACAACAAATGCGGGGGGAGTTGCTCTACTTGATCGTCTTGTCGAGATCGCCGACGCGGTAGACAACGTGGAGGATGCGCCTCCGGTCCTTCTTGACCCACTCCATCGCCTCCTTCTGGCCGATCACCGTGCCCACCTGCGCCGCCAACCCACCCGCCTCCGCGCCGGCACTCAGCCCCTTCCTCGCCATCCTCGCCGGCGCCCTGACCCCAACTCTTCGCCCGAACAGCGCCTCACGCCGCGCAACTACAACAAACCAAAACAGCGAGAAACCCGAACCCAAGAAACGTCACGAGAAGGCCCTATCAAAGATCGATAGCCAGCGAGGGAGGGAAGGAGAGGGCGGGGTGAGTTCCGTACAGGAGACGACGGGGAGGCGGAGGCGGGAGGCGGCGACGTGGATAGAGGAGGCGGAGGCCGAGGCCGCGGCGATGGGGAGGGGGAGGAGGAGGCGACCCATCAAGAGGGGGGAGGAGGATTGGGGAGAGGGAGAGGAGAGCAGGGGAGTCGAGACGAGAGGCCGCCCGCGCTGTCCTTCCTGCCTCCGCGGCCGTCGGGGTCGCGGTCCGGGTTGTCTGACAGGTGGGGCCGGTCACGTGGGCGCGCCGACGTGGGGGCCAGCGTGGTGAAAGGTGGTCAGGCTTATGTTTGGTTTTTCAGGTTTTTGGCCGTGAGCTGTTTTGTTTTCTGCGGTTCATTTTCTGTGAACTGTAGCCTAATGTTGACGCTCAATTTTAATCAAAGGACCCTTTAATTAATAATAATTTAAAAATGACCTCAGCCTAAAATTATTTATAAAAATGACCCATCTTTGGTGCGTGGAAAATCAAACTTGGCACACTGATTAAGTCCAAACTTATTTTCAAAAATGACCCATTGACGGCTGCCACAACATGCCTTGCTGGCAATTCATGTAGCAGCTTGTCACGACCCAACATAATACTACCTTCGGTAGCATATCAGTCTTCGGCTTATTGTCAAGCAAAGACTCACTTCACTAAGAATGTGCACATCAGAAGCAATGTAGTAGTTCAGCGATAAGTAAATATATTATGGACCAAAGTTCATAACTTCAAGTACATTCCTTACTATAAAATCAGCAAAAGATTTCCATGTTCAACAAAAGATACCTCACCACACAAGGCGAAAATACTACTACTACGAATAATCTAACTATGACTTCAAGCCTCCCAATAGATGAGTCATAGAATATTCCTCTCCTTCCTCTTTTGCTGCTTGATATTGAAAGGCCGCTTTGCCATCTTGCTCTTTGGAAAGCTCTTCCTCGTACTCTACCGTCTCATAGTCTAACAATGAAGATATAGAATAGGGAATAGTACAGAAGGTACTCAGCAAGTCCAAGGTAGGAAAAAGTGAATGCTAACTTTCTAAAGTTAGGAGCCACGCTCCTTCTAATGGATAGATGATTTTCATAAAAAAAAGCTTTCTTGCAAAAAGGTCAATTGATTATGAAAAACTACTATTTAAATAACACCATATGACATAACATCCTATAGGATCCCTTTTATACCTCCATCGCAGTTTTCTACCCAAAATATAGGGTGGTAGTCGCAGTGTATACCCTCTATAGAGGTATGCTACTTTATCCACAGACATCTTAGTTATCACGCCAGATCAGTTAACACACTTCTTTTAGTGTGTGACAAGACTAAAGATACAAAACCTTTCATCAGCCCCATCTGCCAATATTTCTACATTGTCAGCACAAGGCTTCCCATAAATCGGATGGCATCTGCTACTTTAGCAAGCATATAGCACACCTTTCATCTACTCACACGAAGTGTGATATCTCATATCCTTATGGGTACTAACGTCTACCCAATCACTATCATATATACGCTCCTTACAAAGATAAAGCATTAAGAAAGCATGACTGTGCTCAGCCTACCCATAACTGGTCATGTGGTCAACGCAAAAGTTACCAGCGCTTGTGTGCCTTATGGCAGTTGTTGTTTAGCCTTATAGTTTTATTCCATATGTAGGGGAGCCCTGACTTTCTAGACCGGCCTTTCCCTTAGCTCTAACTACCAGCCATAATAGTTCAAAGGAGAATACTATGGTTTACCATGCAGGTGATAGCATTCTCATAGATTGCAAATACTTTGATATGAAGAATTAACGAAGCACCATGATCAAAGAATTGGATTCGATTGATAAAGATGGAAAAATAGAGTCTAAGGGTTTAGAAGATCCCCGAATGCTCCGGTTTATGAAAAGAATATGAGTAAAGTCCGTTAAGGACAAAATCTTGTATAGAACACTTATGCATATGGCGAAGAAGATTAGAAGAACGATTCTCATGCACATGCACGTCGAACCCGAACTATGGAACTTAATTTATGAATCTTTATCACTTAAGAAAATTTTAAAATAGCAGTTAGATTCCATTTTTAGAATTAAAAAAGGATTTTATTTTATTTTATAAATAATATTTATTTTAAAATTGGAAAAGGATTTATTTATTTTTATTTTGTTGTTGGGATTGATTTTAATGAATAAAACAATTGATAATATTAATTTATTTATCAAAAATTGTTGAGATTTCATTGTCTTTTAAGTTAAATAGGAAAATAAATTTATGATTAATATAATTTTGGAAAAGGGTTTAATTTATTTTAGTTTTGGGATTCTAGAATTGTGGTTTGGGATTTTTTTAAAAAAGAAAGAGAATACATGGTTTGAATTTGCAATTGCGCTTTGGTTGAAATTTTTAGAAATTTTATTTATTTGTTTATCTATTTGGGAATTCATTCTCACTGTCTGTGCTGCCCTTCTTCTCCGACGCCACCGCCTGGTGCTACCGCCGTTGTGCTATCCGGCCACTACCACCTCCGTGGCATCTAGTCGCTGTCGCCTCCGTGCCATCCGACCGTGGCAGCCGTGGCGCCATCTAGAGGCTGCTATGCGCTATCTGGGTGCTACCACCTTGAATTCCGACCATGGTTTGGATCCTCGCCGTTCCCAAGCACCTACGATGCTGAGCTTCCCCTAGATCCTCGCCGCAGCCGTGCCCCTACTGATCTCCTCTCGCCCTCTTAGATCTGGTCCCTGCGCCGTTGTGCTGAGCTTCCCCTGGATCCTCGCCGCAGCCGTGACCCTACTGGTCTCCTCTCGCCCTCTTAGATCTGGTCCCTGCGCCGTTGTGCGGCTATGGCCCAAGGCCACCAGCACCATGACATTGCCACCACCGCCGTCGAGATGGCGAGGTGCCAAGCACCTTAGCTACTTCAACAGCGGTGCTCTCCTCTCTGGTAAGATCGATTCCTGTCCTCTGTCCTACTAGGTGGTTGTGCATGTGTTGTGAGGTGTTGGAGATGGTGATTCATGGATGGATTGGATGATGCTAGTCTGGCCGACATGGTCTGGACTAGATAGACCAACAAGATACATGTATGCTCACACATTCTTGATAAGACCAACAAGATACAACCAGAATGTATAACACAGGATAAACTGCATTTGACATCATAGCATTCTGACAAAACACCACACTGGCATGCAATTGTCCTCAGCTCTACACATGCACTGCACAGAATCTGATATTTTGTCTACATGCTCTCAACTAAATTACTGACGTTCACAGTTTGCATAACATTAATTGTAGATGCTACCGTATTGATTTTTGACCAGAACCATAGCACATTATTGTTTTCTAAAGCTAGTTCTTGACCCCTACGGTAGCTACTGGTCCTTATACCACCGTGATATGTGCATGCATATCAGCACCTTATCACTTATTTATTCTCCTGAGCATATGCATGAATGTTTCCTAATATCATGACAAAAAATTGATAGTATTTGTCAATAACTCACAAATAGCCTATCTTTTTTGACCATGCATGTGAGTTCATTCAAGCATTACACACATACTTGGGACCTCGCATCTAAGAATGCTTGGTACCTCGTGCTCGAGAAGTAAGAATGCCTAGAACCATGCGTCCGGGAATATTTGCATGACTATGATTAAAATGCATGTTTTTGGTATGCACTACTCCTAATGCTCCATCCTCATGGAGCAATATGCATTACCACAGAAAGGATCAAAACTATCATCACAGATGGTTTCTGAACCGTCTAAATTTATGTGTTTGTGATAATAGGTGGTTATCATAGATGATTATCAACCATCTGTGATAAGTTACAACATATACGATTTTTCAAAACAATCGTCTGTGATATATCTGATATTATAGATAGTTCTTAACAATAATCGTCTATGATATCTTACATATCACACAGACGGTTAATACTAATAACCGTCTGTGATACGTAAGATTTCACAGACGGCTAATATCAAAAACTGTCTATGATATGTCTGATATCATAGACGGTCCTTAAACATAGCCGTCTGTGATAGCTATTTGAAAAGCTAAATTATTTTTTATTTTTCAGCTAGCCTCAGGAAATGCTAGCTATGCCCTCTAAAAACAAGAAAGCAGATCTCACAACTGAATTAAACAATGCAAGCAGATCACATATATAGCACACGGCAATCATTATGCAGATCTCACAAATGGATTAAACAACTGAATAAAATATAATTGAATTAATTATTTGATTAAGTACAACTAAGTGAATTCTAATTGAATCTAATGTTCGAACATCTAATCATTTTCGTCAGGGTTGAACTCTCCATTCTGGTTAATGACCTCTGCCATCAAGAATTCAGAGAGCTTTCCTCGAACTTCGGCGAGGTTGTTAAGATTGTATGCACTCGAGTCGAATTTTATGCCCTGTCGTTAGGAGTGTTAAAATCATTTATATATATAGGAAAAATACTTTTTACACTCGGGTGTAATTATACCCACCTCTAATATACCATCTAAACAAACTTGAAATACTCATTTATCATTTTAGGTATACTCATATACTAAATATAAGATACTCCGATGTGAATCATATGAAAAAATTTCAAGGGAGTCCATAATTTTTAGCGTATTTTGTAAATACCTTCATATACGTATATAAAAAGGAGTATGTCTAAATAAATATACATACCACCTCTGAAAAATTATTCATACCACCTAGATGATCTTAAATACTCATATACTATGCGTACATACTCTCCGTTACGCGAGATACTCCTTACGTTGTGAGATACGATATAGGGTGTAATTACACCCGGGTGTAGAAAAGAGACTTCATATACACACACACACACATACATATATAGAAAATTGATAATCACGAAATAAATATTGGTAGGTTGATAAATCTTTGGATCTTTTGTCTTATTGCCTATGATTTCCTATATATGTCTACAAACGTAGAATCCACATACGTTGCTCTATAGCTGCTAGTAGCACTGCAAAAATAGAATTATATACATAAGTATTGTCAGTTCTACTGACATTATTACGAAGTGTGACATAGAAATGTTGTGTTGTTGCGGGTAGCAGATCACGTCCTATGTCATAGTGTGGTACTGGATTCCTTGTGTCTCCCTTCTTGGACAACATAAGTGCTGAAAGATCTATGTGATTCTAAAAAGTTAGCCTCGGCCATTACAAATGAAGAGAATACTAAAATAGAGTTAAGTATGGAGGATATGAGTTTACCTAGTAGATACCACAACATCTTAGCATAAAAGTCCTTGCTTCACCTCGATGCCCTCGCCGTCATTAGAGTCACATTTACACTTGTATCGGAATGCTTTGCACACCAGATAAACATGGAAGTTTCCATTACTCTTTATGGTAGAGAATACAATCATTTGGACTTGTATGTATTCTTTATACTTTTATTCACAAAGGACAAAGAATCTTCTTAACTTGGTAAATAGTTATCGACAACATATTTCCCTTTGGAAGGATTTTCGCTACGAGACCTAACAACACCAAGAAACTCTTGTCGGACCAACCATTGCTTACCTTCAATTTTAACAGTTCAAGAACAGATGACAATCTTATGCATTACGGCTTGTAGCCCGGGAATAAAGGTTTCTCTGAGCTCTCCATTAAGCCATCGAATTTACTAAACTCTTTGTCACTATAGTTTTCTTCTGCATCATGTAGCATCTAATCTAGATTGTCATCATGTGACCTATTCTCATCGAAAGCACAGTCCACAACTAAAATATCGTTATCTCCCTCGATGATGTTATAACTACATTCATGTATAATCTTGTAATGCCCTAAAACATCATTTCGGCGTTCCTGAAAATATTTAGCGGATTCGCGAAATTCTTTTTTTTCGGTGAACCGCGAGAGGTGGGAGAGAGCTGCGGAATTGTCTAATAGTAAGAAAAAATAATTTAATATAATAAAAAAAGAGTTTGGGCTATCTAGAGGGGGTCTAGCCACTTTGGGCCAGCTAGCCTAAAGGGACCCAAACAACCCCCTCCCAATCTCGAACCCTAGCCGCCCCCTAAAACCCCCCTCCCTATTGGCCGCCACCCCCCTAGCCAAGCCGCCCCTCCCCCCTGCGCCTCCTCCCCCATTGCTTCATCTCCCTGCTGCCCTACCGAAAAAGAAAACTAGAGAAGAGAAGGGAAGAAAGGGAGGAAGACGAGGGAGAGGAAGGAGGGAAGGAAAGAGGAAGAAGAAAAAATGGGTGATCTTGTGGGATCAACTTAGGTATGATTTCTCACCTTATTTCCTTCTATTTTAGGATGATTTAGGGTTTTTGGCTCGTGGTTAGAGGTGACCATATGGGGGAAAACATCGATTTGCGTTTAATTGGTGTACTGCGCATAGGCAGATTTGGTAGTGTGTCTGTTCGTGTAGTTTAGACGGTCAAGATGATTTTTCCTGAGGAACCTATGAACACGAAAGTTGTAGATGACGCAGAGATCTAGTTCCTGTATTTTTTCAGAATATTTGGGCGAGTGGTTTGGGCGCAATAGAGATTGAAAGTCTGCTGTGTAGCAGAGTAGGATTTAGGGTGCAGTCTCTGTTCGTGGGCAGTTTCAGAGGTCCTGATAATTTTTATGAATTTGCTCATAATAATAAAAGTTGTAGATAATTTTGTAATACATCTTCTGTAGAAAGGTGGGAGGAGGAAAGGTGATCTTGTGTGATCAATCTAGGTATGATTTCTCACCTTATTCCCCTCTGTTTTAGGATGATTTAGGGTTTTTGGCTCGTGGTTAGAGGTGATCATATGGGAAAAATCATCGATTTGTATTTAATCGGTGTACTACGCATAGGCTGATTGGGCAGAACTCTTGTTCGAGTAGTTTAGGTGGTCAAGATGATTTTTTCTGAGAAACCCATTAACACGAAAGTTGTAAGGATGTAGAGATCTAGTTCTTGTATTTTTTCAGAAATTTTGGATGAGTGGTTTGGGCGTAATAGAGGTTGGAAGTTGATTGTGTAATAGAGTAGGATTAAGGGTGTAGTCTCTGTTCGTGGGCAGTTTCAGAGGTCCTAATATTTTTTATGAATTTCCTCATAATAATGAAAGTTGTAGATAATATTGTAATACATTTACTAGTAGAATTTCATAATTGTTTGAGCAGTGTACTGTTGGTGGTGGTTTGTAGAATTTCGCTGGTCTGTAGAATTTCGCTGGTCGGAACTCTGCTACAGATGTTGTCCTCTGTTTTCCATTGCAAATTACACCCTTAATTGCTAATGCTTCACTGTTGTTGGTAGTCGTTGTGGTTGTGGGTATGAATAAGGCTATTGAGATTTAATTGATAATGTTATATCATTATATCTCAAATTGTTAATTGATATTTAATCATCTATGGTTTAATTAACTTGTTAAACAGTTTACTTGCTGAGATTTTATATCACCCCTTGCTTTTCTTCCTTCCAAGTGATCCTTGAGTATGTATGGGAAGGGGTAGAGTAGCACATTACAATGTTCCTTTCTTCATGAGTTTGCTGTAATAAGATAGACGATCTTAAATCATTTTTGTTCCTCATTATTGGTAAAATAATTTAATAATGCTAGGTCGTGGTCGAATTTGGAGAGTTTGAACAATCTAAGCTAGGTTGATTTATGTTGTTAAACTGTTATTCTTTATGTCTCCTTTTGTATGTCGTCATGCTTCTGTGTAGTTTTTATTTTATGGAGAGTTGCTGCTGGATTTTTTTGTATCCTGGCTAGTCATGGTGTAGTTTAGTAATATTTTAGGGTAATGTGGTTCCTGAGGTTTTACAGTTGGTATCAATGTGGGCGTTAGGTCCGTGATAATTGAATTATTAAATTGACACACTAGTGCACAGTAGAATGGGATGGGTCAAGCATTGCATTTATGCTTTTGATATGTTGTATTGATGATTTATGTTATGAGATGCTCTTATATGCTTATGATTTGGTTCTATGACTGGTATAAGTGAGGATAGTCAATGATAAGATGTAGAGGTCGTAGTTGTTGCGTTGGGCATTGGCAAGTTATACCATCGTTTGTGGTATAGGAATAGTGATATGGTTACCTCGGATAAGCTAGTTACAGATGTTGTGGGAGAGTTTCTTAGAAAATTTATTCTCTTCCTTGAGTTGAATTTGGCCAGTTCTTGGCCTATTGCGGTTGATGAATTTATCTTGGGATTAGTGGTTCGTTGCAGTTGATGGGTGCCAATAGGCCTCTAACTATTCTTGAGACAATTATTATTTTTTTCTGATGTTTGAGTTATTTTTACTACTCGTGAGCGGTGTTAATTGGCGAGACGGATATTTCCATATTCGTTCCATCTTTCTTACTGTAAAACATGACCCATTTATTCGTTTGATATTTTGAAAAAAAAAATCAAAAGTTTGTGTTGCAAGTTCATTAACTTGTGAATGTCTTGGCTCTATGTATTTCTTTTGGGTTATTTCAAGTGTTGAAATTTAATTTCTCTCTTTTTTGAAAGAAAGTGTTAAAACCTTTTTATGATGTTTTGTTGTGTCTAAGTAGGAGGTGGCAATCATATAAATAATTAATATGGTATGAATTATCATGTTGAGATGTTAGTATGGTGCATAATTAATTTCTACTAACATTTTTGGAAGTGTAGTTGATTAATTTGATATCATCTTGTAGTAGTTCCTTTAAGAACTATGATTAAGAATTTGTCTATACATGTTTGGAACTCATGAAGTTATTAAAGGAGTGTAAAAAAGAATTGGTTTGATTATTATGATTGTTTAAATTTCCAATTTATTGGATAAATTGGATTATTTGGTCTGAAGTAATTAATCTGACCATTCGGGATAGTTAAGTAAGGAGGTGTTGGAATATTGCCTTAGTAATGTTAACCTTTAATATGTCCTCTATTTACATACTTGATGAGCATGTATAACTACTAGATTCATCTGACTTTTGCCATGCTAAATTGTTGAAACATGTATAAGAAATGGATAAATGTTGATTTATTGACTTGTGAAACCTTGTCTCGTAGAGCTTATATTATTGAAGTTCACAGTTATTTCGTTCTAATTTCTGAACGTAAGGTGGAATATTGAATCTATGCTCATAATTATTTTTGTGATTGCAAAACAGAGGTAAGATCATGAATGCTATCATGATAAAAATAATAATCAATTATTAACGGTAATAGCTAGAGTACAATCAATTTGTGCTAAATTAGAGTTGAGCATCAATAAGAGTTAAATGTATGAAATATAGTAAGTGATTTATATAGTGTGTTTTTGGGAGATTGCCATGTTCTAGTAACATCTTGTTAAAAGAGTTTTATTTTAATATTGTGGCTTGTGCACTAGGATTTTCCTAGGTTAAGTAGTTGCAATCTTATTTAGATAATAAGAACATGATGAAGTAATTTATTGTGTTTCTTGTGGAAAAAAATTATTAAGGGATAAGAGAATATGATGATTCTTTCTAAGAGTGTTTTATCTTGTTGTTTATACGATTGGCAGTATGTAGTTGTGATAATAATGTTGAACGTTCTATAAATAAAGGAATTTGATAGTTCCATGATACTAATTGAATTAAAAGTTTTGAGATTTGCGGTCGGGATCTTTTGGACCTTATGACTTATGAGGTAGCTGAAATTGTTTTGAGCAAAGTGATTCATGTGTTATGGTCTTCAAATCTTTTCCTGTTGGAATTGGCATGGTGATGCTGTAACCAAAGAAAGTTGATTCTTTATCAAAGGAAAGAGTGTAGCAAAAGTATTTGAGGTTGGAGTAGGATGTGTAACTTTTGAAAGTGTGCTGTAACATACCAAGTTTTTTTAAAAAAAACAAAGAAAATAATAACAAAATAAATAAAACAAAATATTAATTAATTTAGTTTAAAATAAAAATTAGTGCCATTTGTTTCCTTAAAAATTTCAAAATTTTAGTTTACCTGATTTATGCTTTTAAAAAGGGTTTTCTTGTGAAAAGTAATTTAAGAAAAATAAATAAATTATTATTAAATAAAGAATATTTTGAATTTTTGTATAAAAATTAATTCAAATTAATTATTTGAACTCATTTGGCTTGTAGTTGGACTTTCTATGAATTTTGGTGATTTAAAAATTTAATTTCAAAGTTAAAAAGTATTTTATTATGAACACCAAATGCCATTATAGGTTGAAGATATTTTTATTTAGTCTAGAATAGTTCCAAGGAATTGTTTGAATTTTTCTGGAAATTTTGGACTTTATTTATTATTTTCTAAGCATTTTTGAACCTCCTAGCATTTCTAAAAAAAAGAAAACTTAAAAGAAATTAAATCCCAAAACTCCCTCGGGCCTACACGTGTAGCGCTCGGATTTAAATCCCTGTCGCCAGATCTAATCCCCGCCGCCCATCCTAACTTACCCCTTCACCCGCTTTGTTTTCCCCTTTGACCGACACGTGGCCCGCCCAGATTTCATCTCCACCTGTCGAATCAAATCACCGCCACTCATTGTAACTTACCCCTTCGCATGACATCTAATGGCCTCGCTCCCCCCTGTGCGCCACTTGTCACAAATCCAGCAGCCGCCCTTCCTTTCTCTCCTCCCCTCTCTCGCCGACACACGGGGCCCGCCTGTCGGGTCCATCTTCCCTGCCCCCTTCTTCCTCCTGAAACACCGCCGCCACCATTAACTCCCGTAACCGAAGCTTTAAAACATCAGTTACCTTAAGCCATTCCTCCCGTGCATTTACGCATTTATCCCCTCATTCCCCGCCGCCCTCAAACTGGCCATTTTCCCCTACGTTACCTCGCCGATTGGCCCAATTGCATGCAGAAGCATTTTAAAACCGGTGAGAAATTAAGCAGCCATTACTCCACCTCCCCTTTATATAAAGCTCTTCCACCATCCTTGGGACCGAACTCACGTTTCCCCTCACCCAATTGCCTCTCGTTCTGCTTCCATCACCGTCGCACCGTGCGACGTGCATTTTTGTTCATCGGCGAACTCCAGTGAGCAATTGTTGGCACCTCGGGTCTCCTCTTGCCATGCCACCACCTCCTGTAGCATCGTCGAGACCGTGCACAACTCCCCCAACCCTCCTCCAGGCGATCGCATCAGCGGAAGACCCCCGCCGTCGTGACCTCCCTCCGACCACTGCCCTTCACCGCCACCAAGTCGTTCCGATCATCCTCGCGCCACGCAACCGGTACCAACCCCCTCCCCTCACTCCCCTCTTCCTTTTCCGCACGTCGGCCGCCGCCGTCGCCCGCTGGAACGCCAGTGACCCTAGGGTCCCGTGTGCCTCCATCCGGCCGGCCGTGCCACGTCATCGGCCTTGTCCACGTGGCAGCCGACGTGGCTACCGAACGGACGCCACCTCGGCCTCAGTTTTGCCACGCCAACGCCACCCCGTGTCCCGACCACCCGCATGCCACCTCAGTTATGTCCCTCCTTTGCTGTTCATCTCCACGCATCCGATGAACAAACACTCTGTTTTCAGCTAAATCCACCATGAGCAATGCATGCATGCAAGTAAAATCAATTTTCTCTTACCAAATTAATTGGCAGGCAGCAAGAACACATTTATTCATTGGCACGCATCAATTCTTTTCAGTTTTTATCCATTAAAATTTTAGTTTTTATCTCTTGCATTCAAGCATTAAAAACCGACATCACACATAACTTAGCCAAATTAACTCCTTTTGCTTCGGTGATTTTTTTATTTTATTCATATCACTTTGTGTTCCAGCATCGTAGCAACCTATCCACCAATTTAATTTGGTTTTTATGCAGCCATTTGGTGAGAATTAAGTTTTTCCCAAAAACAACCATTTTCGCTTCTCGATGTCAATTCGTCGCCTCCGGTGAGTTTTATCCCGAGCCATTCCACCAAAAATTAGATGGCATGTAGTAGAAACATCTCCAATCAATTCCTTCTCAGTTTCTTGGCCATTAACTTATCAATTATTCAGTTTCTAGCATGCAAAGTTAAAACCAACATGTTATTTATTACGACCATTACTTCGGCATTCAATTCCGGCTATTCCCTTGCTCCTCTCCACCTATAAATTGAACCCCAGCCTCCTCACCTCATTCCCCACTTGTTTTGCATACTACAAAACCAGAAACCCAGCCAAAAAGAAGATTTGGAAGACTATTCCTTCGTTTGGCATTTTCCAACAATTTCTTTCCAACCGATCTTCCGACGACTCATTCTCCGTCGTCCGAACTCCGAATTTGGTGATTCAAATTCCTAAATTCATCTAAATGGATAATCTATCTTCCAGTATAGATTTTATGATTTTTGTAATTTTATTTGTATTTATTTTCTTTTACTCGTGTTTCACGTGTATACTGCGACATTCCGGAGTAGTGCAGTTTCGACTACAATTCTCACTAATTCATGAAACAATGATCATGTTGCTCCTAGTAATTCAAATTATTTATGTTAATTTTAAGTTATTATGTATGCGTACTTTTATTCAAATCTAGTTTAAATTTGATTTATATTCTAGTTATACCCAAATCCTTTGTGTATGGCTAGATTTGATATTGAACTTCCTTATGCCTTGTCACTTAGATAAAAACCTAGTTAGTACAATAGTATTGACTAAAAATTTTATAGAATTGCTTAGCCATGCTTTGAATGATTTAAGTGGGAATATTTGTTTCGTTGGAAAACGATGAGTTTCTAAAATCTATTCTTAACTTTGGTGAGTCAAGAAGGAATATGAATGTTTCAAAGAAAAAATATAAAATCTCGGTTTGGACCTAGGCTAATGGTTAGGTGGTGGGTGCTGGCATGCATTGTTGTTCGGTGACACAATGTTGATTGTCAGGCACAAGGGGTATGTGGTTTGAGCCTAAGTCAAGTTAAGGACCGGTCTGTGAGCTACTATTGTAAAGCCATATCGTACTACCACAAGGCTGGTATGGGACAGTTCTAACTGAATAATTTATGAAGTCCCAACTTTGGTCTCTCTATAGGTTGAATGTGAGCATGGTGTAGGCCATGAGAAGTCTCACACGACATAAGAGAGGACTCCAACTTGTGGATTCAAGTTGTTGTAAAACCTTAGTGGCGGCGTGACCAGGTTGAAGGTTTAACATTGTAAAGCCCTTGTCATGATCTCCTCATCGCACACCAAAGAAAGTGTGTTTATCCGGTGGCAATATGAGATGATCATATCTTGTGGATAAAGTTGTACAATCTCTGTAGAGTGTATAATCTATCCTGGATAGCCGTGCCCACAGTTATAGGCAAGCTGAGTAAAGTTTTTCATGGATTAATTTTTGGTTTTTAAGACGATTTCTAAAAAGGCGATGGAATCCATAGGGAAATTTAAAAGCCTATGGATGGATGAATTCCATGTGAAATCTATTGAAAAGATGGACCAGGTGGGATACCTGTGGATAGGTTACTGTTTGGTCGGAGTCTGCACTAACGATATTATTTTATTAAATTACTCTTTCTATCTATTGTATCAAATTCAGCTTTTAAATCTATTTACTGTATTTACTTAATTATGCTTTTACGCACCAATAACCTATTATGCCTTCCATTGTCAATCCTTATGCATGCATGAACTCTGTTAAACCTCCTAGTGTAACTTATGGAGTACTTTATGTACTCATGTTGCTTCATTCACTATTTTCAGAGAAAGACTTCATCAACTTCGGTGAGAATAACGACGAGTAGGCCACATCTTACAGTCTTTCGCCTGTGGGCAGGCAGGATGGGCTACTGCTTTATGGTTCTTTTCCCACTGCTTATATTTATTTTTGGTTTATGAATCATTGATGTAAGCTTTGGCTATCAGGCTCATATTTAGTTAATGAATAAATGTCATTGTGCATGATATGAATCTTTGTTATCCGCTGTGTGCAAGAAACCGCTCATAAAGCAGTTCTTCGCCTCCGTCGTCATTTCAATCTTCGCATTGAAGATTTACACATAGAATCCAGGAGTCATTGCTCCGGGGTCCGACATGTGCGTAACCTTTTTTTGCCATATAAGAGTTTCTCAAGTTTAACTAGCAATGTTTATTCTTATTGGTGGAGAATTGATATGTTTTTTCCTTCTTGAGATGCATCTGCCCTCAGCTGTGATCTCATCTTTTGTTTTCCAAGATCATTGCTATTTCCATTGGTCTTGTGTCTTCTACGAATGGTAACATTTTTTGTGTGTTGAAATTTATTTCTATTTGCCTCATCTTCTAAGAAAAGGGTAACCGATTTATGTTGCGAAGTGTTTTTAGGTTGTGTAATGGCAACTGAATTGTGGTGGTCTAGTAGATTATTTTGTGAAACTTTTAGTATGAAGATGTTGGAGATACATTAGGTGATATACTTATTTATTAGAATAATCCTTGGAAAGGATTTAATTTAAATAGAATGTTGTCTTTGAAGCAAATCTAATGATTATGACAACTATTGGAATATTCGGGATTGTTGAGTCATTATCAAGCATGTCTTAACTTTTGTGAGTAACTCTCTAAGAGTTAGACTTTTTCTAAAGATTTTGGTTGAGAAAATATTTACATGTTAATGTTAAGGTTTGAGTATGTTTGGATTGTGGGAAATTTTAGGGATTAAATCTGAGAATTTCCCTATCTTTTATATGAGAAGTTCATTGTAGGAGTTTTGAAGGTGAAATTTGGGCTTTGCATTTTTTTGTGCTAGAACCTTGGAGGCCCAATAATGTTGTGTAAAAATAGTGGAACATAGTGAATTCCAAATAGTGTGATGATCGTAGATAACATCCTTGGGGTGTAGTAAATGAGTGTGTGCACATGTGATGTGAATTCCAAATTGATTATCCTTAAGGGATTGAGGTGCATTAGGAATTATCTATCAAAGTAATTCCATTGATCGATGATTGGGCTAGAATATGTTCTGTGGGGTTAGTAGAGTCTCTCTACAAAGGGTGTAGATAATGTACTCAGTTTGAGTTTATCGTTGAGGTTGCTAATTTAAGATAAATGAGTTGGTGTGTTGGACGATGATTTGAAATTCCTTGGTTCAAGAAAGTTAAATTCTTAAAATAAAAGGATTGAGAAATTATTGTTATCTTGAGTAGTGAAATGCTCTTTTGATTCTTGTTTAGGCTGTATGTTTACGATAAAGGTCATCTGCAAATCGAGTTATTTTATGTTGAGGCGTAGTCTTTTCCAGTTGAGAAAAGAAAATGATTGTTTTGGTCATTTGAGTTATTTTCACTCTGGCTTATGTGGTGTTTTTTCTCTAACTGTCTACTGGGAGAGTGGAAAAGTTTACATGATGAATCTTTTGATTCTGGATTGGAGTCTTTTAAAGAAAGTTGGTTATGAGTGGGTTGCATTGAGAATCCTTTATTTTCAGTTGGGTTTCGTTTGTAAAAGGTTTTCGTTGTTCTTCGAGTAGAATGACGTGAGTGGATTTCGTGGTCAAATTCTTTCAAAGGGGGTATAATGTAATATCCTGATTATATTTAAAAGAGAAAAGGGTTCTAAGTAGGAGGATAGATTTAGAAAATGGTTTAATAGTTGTTGCGGGAGAATTTTGTGAAAACGAAAGAACTTGTTGGTCGCTCAGAGCCGATAGAAGAGTTTTGCGGATGTTCGACATTGCGAGCTGGAGTTTGCTATTGCAGACCTTGTGCTCCTCAGGGTGTTGCTGACCAAGAACATCGTACGGTTTGGTACCACTAGGAATCTTAGCCCCGTGCTACACTGACCCGTTTCTAGTGCTTGCATGTGTAGGCAGTTTAGCCTATCGATTGGAGCTGCCGGGCTCATTAAGTGGAGTGCACAATGTCTTTCATGTGTCTATGCTGAGAAAGTATCTATGGGACCCCAAGCACAAGATTGACCTAGAGCAGATCTCGGTGGAGCAGGATCTCACTATGGAGAGTCAACCAATGCGTATCTTGGACTCATTGGAGCGAGTCATGAGGAGAAGGACCATCAATTATGTGAAGATCCTCTGGATGAATCAGTCTGAGAGGGAGGCGATGTAGGAACTTGAGGATCAGATGCAAAAGAAGTACCCCGAGCTCTTAGAGGCTAGTGAGTACTCGTAGTTGTTATTTCCTTTGGTTGCTCTTCCCTTTGTTGTTCTCTTATTTCATGGTTTGACGAGTTAGATTCGAGGACGAATCATTTGTAGGAGGGGTGAATGTAATGCCCTAAATATCATTTCGGCGTTCCTAGAAATATTTAGTAGATTCGTGGAATTCTTTTTTCGGTGAATCGCGAGATTTGTCTAAAAGAAAAAATATATAATTTAATAATATAAAGAAGAGAGTTGTGGGCTGCATAGAGAGAGAGAATTCTCCCACCTTAGGCCCAGGCCAAGCCCAACTGGGCCCAGCCGCCCCTCCCCCTTTTCCCCACCCTAGCCACCACCTCTGTCTCCCCCACCCCCTTGGCTGCCACTTCCACCTCTTGGACGCCCCTTCCCTTGCGCCTCTTGCCCTTTGCGCCCCTTTCTCCATTGCTGCCCTGCTAAAAAGAAAGAGGAAGAAGAAGGGAAGGAAGGAGAGGAAGAAGAGGGAAGGGAGGAAAGAAAGAAGGAAGGAGGGAGGAGGAAAGGTGATCTTGTGTGATCAAACTAGGTATGATTTCTTATTCCCCTTTGTTTTAGGATGATTTAGGGTTTTTGGCTCGTGGTTAGAGGTGATCATATGGGGGAAATCATCGATTTGCATTTAATCAATGTACTGCGCGTAGGTTGATTGGGTAGAACGCGTATTCTAGTAGTTTATGTGGTTAAGATGATTTTTCTAAGGAACCCATAAACACGAAAGTTGTAGAGAATGCAGAGATCTAGTTCCTGTATTTTTTTGAGAAATTTTGGATGAGTGGTTTGGGCGCAATTGAGGTTGGAAGTCGACTGTGTAGCAGAGTGGGATTCAAAGTGTAGTCTCTGTTCGTCGGCAATTTCAGAGGTCCTAACGATTTTTATGAATTTCCTTATAATAATGAAAGTTGTAGATAATATTGTAATACATCTTCTGGTATAACTTCATAATTTTTTTAGTAGTGTACTCTTGGTGGTGATCTGTAGAATTTCGCTAGTCAGGACTCTGCTGCAGATACTGTCCTCTGTTTTCTATTACAAATTACACCCTTAAATTGACAGAATAAAATTAGAGTATCCGCATGAAATTTGTAGCTCTCATTCTTTAGATTTCAAAAATGCTTTTTGTTGCTATGGTTTGATTTGTGGATAAAAAGATATGAAAAAGATAAGCAGCACTGCTGCAGTGGACTGAGCGTGGGAATGGCAGTTTGAGAGGGAATTATCGGGTTTTGGGCATGGTGGTGCTTTACTTTTTAGTTGTAAATGGTATGTTGTAGTTTTGTGCTAAGTGGTGATTTATGAACAGGTGACTTCGCTCCTGACCGTGCTTAAGCCCTTCGCCCCTTCGGTAGAGGCAAGTAAATGTAGCGGTTGTTCCTACAGTTTAGCATATTAATTTCACTACCTCCACTAAATTTGTTGAATGTTTGATCATTATTTCACCTTAAAGTTGAGATACCTTACTGTTTTATATGCTTTAATATACACAATGTTGTCTATATGGTTATATTCCTAATGAATCAATTGTGGACATATCACGCATGTTATAGCATGTCATTTGCAATGTGGATTTATCACCACACCTAGCCGTGATTGTACCGATACAACATTATATATTGCCGTAGTACGATGCACACTCTTACGTTGCCAGTTAAGAGTACTGTAGATCATTGCATATATATGCATTTCATAAGGATCATTCTTGTTTTGATATATTAAGTGGTATTGGCTCATGAGAGTCACTTGTGGTAGGGAGTGATTCCCTCCCTTGTGGTTACTGTGGTTGTGGTTGCAGATGTGGATATGAATGAGGTTAATGAAGGCTAAAAGTTAATGCTTTACTATTGTTGGTTGTGGTTGCTTTACCATTATTGGTTGTGGTTGTGGATGTGGATATGAATAAGGTCAATGTGGATTAAATGTTATTTTTTTACTGTTGTTGGTAGTGGTAGTGGTTGTGGTTATGAATGAGGCTAATGAGAATTAATTGCTAATGCTTCACTGTTGTTGGTAGTAGTTGTGGTTGTGGGTATAAATGAGGCTATTGAGATTTAATTGATAATGTTATATTATTATATCTCAAATCGTTAATTGATGCTTAATCATCTGTGGTTTAATTAACTTGCTAAACAGTTTGCTTGCTGAGATTTTATCTCACCCTTGCTATTCCTCCCTCCAGGTGATCCTTGAGCATGTATAGGAATGGTAGATTAGCACGTCACAATGCACCTTTCTTCATGAGTTTGCTGTAATAAGATAGACGATCTTAAATCATTTTTGTTCCTCATTATTGGCAATATAATTCAATAATTCTAGGTCATGGTTGAATTTGGAGAGTTTGAACAATCTAAGCTAGGTTGATTTATGTTGTTAAATTGTTATTCTTTATGTCTCCTTTTGTATGTTGTCATACTTCTACGTTGTTTTTATTTTCTAGAGAGTTGCTGCCAGATTTTCTTGTATCCTGGCTAGTCCTGGTGTAGTTTAGTAACATTCCAGGGTAATGTGGTTCCTGGGGTGGTACAATCTCATACTCGTAGAAGGCCTCCATGTCGAGGTCTGTGTACTAGGCCAAGTCGAACCAGTTGTCCTCGTTCCACTCTCCTACCATGAGGACATCAGAAGGAAGAGAACTTACCAACAAGAAGATTACCAGATTCTTGGAAGGAGCCTACACCATGGTGAGCACCAACTTTTGATATTTTAATATCGATCTTTGATCGTGCAAAACTGCACATCCGCAAGTGTACGGGTTGCCACCATGATAGCAGTGAAATATCGTGTTCTCCACAGGGATTAGACTACCGGTGACATGACACCAAACCAAAGCTAAGTCACACGAATGGGGGAATAGAGGGAAATGAAGATCCTAAATAAACTACTGGGACGGAAGAAAAGAGGGAAAGAAGAACGACTGATTTTGAAGAAGGGAGAGAAGAAGCAAGGAAGGATCAGAAGAAGAAGAGAAGACGAGGATAAGAAAGAAAAGGACTGAAGGAGAGGCGAAGACGAGGAACTGGACAGGGATAAGAGAGAAAAAGAGAGGAGGCGAGGTTAGAAAGAAGCAAGAGGGGGCTAAGGAAGATAGCTAGCGAGAAGAGAGGGATTACCAAAAGGAAGAAGAGAGCAGAAGCAGAGGGAGGAAGAAGATGGCTCTGGGAGGAGAAGAAGCAGAGAGAGAGAGAGGCTTTAGGAAGGGATGAGAAGAAGAAGAGGAAGGAGGTTCGATAAAGGGGCAAGATGAGGACTAACACTAAATCTACGACTAAAACTACCACTAACTCGTTCTAGCAAGCTAAAGAACAAAGCAATTACAGAAAATAAATCTAACACAAGCGATGGCATAAAACAGTAAACCTAAACTAATATTTTTGGTCTTTTCTTTTCTAAAAGAACTAAACAGAACGGCAAACTGAAAATTAATTCTAATTAACAGAACTAATCTAATATTAAAACATCTAGCGGAAACATAAAGTCCTACAAGGCTACTAGAACATTAAGCGAAATAATGAATGTAAACTAGACAAGGCATACTCTAATAAGACATTGCATCTAAAAGCATTATCACAAGGGAACTTTAAACCTAGGAGCAAATGCATAGAACTATTAAATAGCTACTACGATACCCATGCAAAATCAAACAATTTAGACAAAAGACAGGAATATAAACATTGCTATCATGAATACCATGTAATCATCCATAAGCATCACAAGATCCATACAACCATTCAGTAGTTGCTCACATCACTTATCACAAGAACTAGTAACAGGAATTAGACAAAGTTGGGAAAAATTAAACCCAGGAGATGAACAAGGCAGTGTTGTTGAAGAAGGTATGCAGGGGATGCAGTGAAGAGTAGCAGATCAGCAACAAGGACAAGAAGTCGTAGCCGGTCCAGCATGCAGCAGTAGTGTAGCAGCAAGCAGTAGCCAATCGCAGCAAATTATAGTCGACAGGGAGAAGCAGATCAGCCAGCAAGAGCTTCAGTCGGTAGCAACATCAACACACGGCAGCACCAATCAGCAGCAAACACCAGCACAACAACAAATCTGCAAACCACGATAGCAAAGAAGCAGTTCTGCCAACAACAGTACACGACAGCACATGCTGCAGCTCTCAGTTGATGTGCAGTAGAAGAAGAAGAGCAGCAGGAACAACTCCAATTCGGCACTAGCAGGGATTTCACTCGGGTACCAGAAGGGCAACAGCAGGGGCCAGTTGAAGCAGCAGGAGGGGCGTGGGTGAAGACAACAGGGGGATGGAAAGGCATGGATCTGGAGGCAGTGAGAGGAGAGAGTGGCTTGGAGTTGCGGCTATGCAAGGGGAGGCAGTGGAGGTGTGGATCTGGGTGGAGAGAAGCAGCCCAAGGGAGGAGGCGATTTGCAGTACAGAGAAACAGCAGCAGGGAGGAGTAGGGGGTTTCCGGATGTGGGAAGATCGGGAGAAGGTGGATGGAGGCAGAGAAGTAGAGGAGTGGCTTGGAGAGATGAGGGTTTTTGGGTGTCTGGGAGAAGGAGAAGAAATGGTGTGGCTCTGGGATAGGATGAAGGGGGGAAGAAGAGGGTTCGGTTATGGAGGAAATGGGAGAGGCGATGGAGATTGCGGCGCAGGGAGGAGAAGGAAAATGGAGTTAAGCCTGGATGGGAGAAGGAGGACTAGAGCTTGGGATAAGGGGGAAAGGGATCAGGAGGAGGGCGGCTGGGTGCTACATGGAGGAATGGGGTGGTGCGGCTTGGAGGAAGAAGGGGTGAAGGGAGGAATAAGATGGAAGTGGCGGCTGGAATGTGGGGAAGAGATGTTGCGGCTTGTTCTTGGTGATTGGCTCCTCTCCCCTTTTATATGGGACCTAAGAGAAACCCTAGTGGCAGATTTTGCTCTTTGGTTCTTTACTTCTTCTCATTTTACAACCCTAACTCCTTTCCACCACTGATCTTCTGTATATTTTGCGCCTAGTTCGCGCCGGCCTGCAATAAAATCACAAAACATGTAAACAGTCCAAAGAAGAGGCAAATATATATATATATATATATATAATCGATGAAATTATGGCCTATTTTTGCTACTTACAGGAGGGTAATGACATAAAAATAAATTGCAAAAATGATGCACATCAATCTTATGTATGATTTGTATGGATTTGAAAAGAACTCTGTGAGACCATGTGGAGGTAACCCCGGTTGTGCGGTGCTATGTAATGTGTTTTCTTGTCGGTGATGACTGCAGGGCTTTGAGACGGAGTCGTGGTGAGACACAGGTGACCGAACTAGGCACAGACGGTGCAGAGGTCAGAGCAGTCGGGACG
Organism: Melocanna baccifera; assembly: GCA_036346265.1. Classification (NCBI taxonomy): domain Eukaryota; kingdom Viridiplantae; phylum Streptophyta; class Magnoliopsida; order Poales; family Poaceae; genus Melocanna; species Melocanna baccifera. The sequence goes on from CM070690.1 coordinate 1,112,037, forward strand.
TGTCGAAGACGGCGAGGACTCGAAGTGGTTGCGAGGCGTGCACGGCAAGAAACGAGGAAACTTCCCGGAAGGTGCAGGAGTAGCGTTTTGGTAAATACGTAGGACTGCACAAAAGAAAGTGGATTTGGTTAGGAAATGATCCATTAGCGGAGAGTTGTTGTGACCTAATGGGTAAAATGGTGTGTAAACCCATTAGTGGAGAGTTGTTGTGATCTAATAGGTAAAGTGTATGTAAACCCATTAGTGGAGCCTATAAATAGAGGTGCTCTCATGTGAAGAGGTGTGCAATTGAGAAAGAGAAGAGAGGAGATGGGTGTGAGTGTTAGGGTTTCCTAATGCTTGTGCTCTAGGAGAGAGGTGTGTGCAAGAGTTAGGGTTTTCTAGCTCTCTCTTTGTGTGTGTTGTGAGTGAGACATGGAAGAGTTGATGTAAACATTCATCTATTAATCATTCATCTCTCTTCGTCTCAATATGAGAGTTCTTGTTTTATATCTCGTGCTATTTGCTTGTTTTCTTTTTGGGTTAATGTTCTAATTGCTACTATATATATTTGCTTTGAACAAGGAATCATCTCAAAGACTTTTGGCTAACTCTTCCCGAAAGCAAAAGATTAATATCGCTGTTTATTGCTCTGTGATGGGAGATTGTCTCAAGGTCCGTTGACCGTTTTATTTCCAAGAGCAAAGGATGCAAATACGTTTCTTTCCAAGAACTTGTGGGCTGCAGTTTTTCCTTCTTGTTCTCGGTTAGTAGTAGATTTTTGTTGCTCTATTTTGGGAGAATCCTCAAAGCCATTTGGCTAGCCTATTCCCAAGAGCAAAGGCCTCATTTACTGCTTTCTTTTCTAGAGATTACTTTCTGTCCAATTTCTGCAGTTTTATTTTTGCTTGTTCAAAGTCTCCAAGTTCCAGTCTTACTGTTTCTTTCGGACAGCAGCAGTTGAGTGTTGTTGCTTCATGTCCTTTCCAATCTGAACACTGTTCGGGAGCAGCCTGTGCTGGTTTAAGGTGATTAGGAACTGCTGCAATTTCTTTGACTGTTGAACTGCAGATCGGCCAGGTTGTTTTGCTGTGTTTCTTGCTGCAGTTCGGCTAGCAGATAGCACCTTCTTTCCTCAGTTTTTGGCAGCATGCAACTACTGTTAAGACTGCATTTCAGCACTGCAGCAGGCACTGTTCTTTTGCTGATTTCGGCAGCAGTCCTCAGGCCTTTTCGGTTACATGCAGTGGTTTTGTTCGGACAGCAGTTTGCTGAAAACAGTATTCAGTTCGGCTGTTGCAATGTCTGCTGTTGTGTGTGCTGTTCGGCCAGCAGATGTGATACTTGGAGTTTGTTAGGAGCAGCAAGCTTCGGTTCAGCTTTTGTCTGTGATCTTTTTCTTTTTCCTTTGTTCAATCAGTGGGGAACAGTACTCTATCATTTGCTGCTGCTGTTTTGATTAGTTGGTAGTGTTCTCTCCTTTGTGCTCTTTTCAGGTTAGCCCTTCTTTCCTTGGTTTCAACTTGCTACCTTTGTTCCTTGCGGCCAGAAAGTATCAAGAGTTAGTTCCTGTGTTCCCTGCTTGCTTTTTGGTTTTCTGAATTTATCTCTAGTATTTTCGGCCAGTCTGGTTTATGGTGCCTCCAATCAGTTTTCTTTGAAGCATCTAGTGCAGTCAGTATCTTTTATTTCTTGCAAGTGTAGCAGTTTGCTTATTGCTTAAAAGTATATGTTGCAATTTCAGCTTTCGTTCATTAGTTTTTGCAAAACCAATAGTTTGCTGTCTTGTTGAGTTATTTATTGTGAATTCCAGATTTCTCAAATCTGTTTTTCAGAGAAATATTTGCTGATCTTGTTTTGCCCCTTCTGTGAGTTTTTTTCGGTCAATCGGCAAAATTGTCTTTGGATTAACGTAAGCGAATTGCTTCTGTCTTCATAGCTACTATAGCTATCGGAGAGCAAGATTTGTGTGTGAATACTTGGGGCAAAAATTTTTTAAAGGCACCATTCACCCCCCCTCTGTTGCCATTTCGATCCTTCAAACTCTCTCAAGGGATAGGCTACGAGTACACAGAAGACACAGGAATTTGTATACAAGTTTAGGCCTCCGCAGGAATTTTTATACAAGTTTAGGCCTTCTCCTGGAGTATAACAACCCTACGTCCTATGTCACTATTGCTCAAAGAGGATGATTACAATAGAGTAATGCAAAAAGGACCTGCAGTATCACCTCAATCTACCGGATCTCCCCCTCCCCTCTCCGATATCATCCATTATATAGTTGATGAAACACCAGCAATTGTCCTACGCCATAAGACGCCTTGTCGCTTCGTGACATAACCGTCTGGCGGAGGTTATTGTCAAAGAAATGTGGTTAGCTGTTCACCATGTGATGGTTGTTGTCGCAGAGAGATCGTGTGTGCAGTTATCGAGCATAAGCACACATTCTAACTACCTTATCATACGGACCCACTATGTGTTAGATCATCGTAGACATGCTAGTTGGAGACATACTGATCACAAGAAGGTCTATGACCATGAGGTGGTCGTAGGACCACTTACGACTATCTCATACTCGCAGGAGAACTTACAATTATGAGATGGTCATAGAAGGATTAAAACCAGATAGTCATAGGACAGCTTATGACTATGGGATGGTCACAACAAACTTATGACTACTCTGTGGATTTTCTCCCTTACTAATAAGGGGTATATTTAGAGTATATAATGATATAATAATTTGAGAATTATTCTATCCTCGTCAAGGTCCATAACTTCATGGAGTCTAAAATAACATGGATTGTCTCTTACAACAAACATTGACTACGAAATCTTCTCAAGGCTCCTTCGAAGTAGTCAGGGAGTGTGATATACTATCCACAGCCCTGGGAAATAAGGAGCACTTAGGTTACATACGAGGCCTAGAGGTTTACGTATCTTGGAGGCACAGATTCCAAAATGACTCTGAGACATATTGGAATAGGAAGGGATCCAATGCTGAGAGCGAGGAACAATTGAAATAGGAGCTGTGCGAGGAACTTCAGGATGAGATATCTACCTTACTTCGAGACAATATAACTGTCTTACTTCAATGAGAGAAAGATTCATTGAGGGAAGAACTGAGAGAAGTCTACATCCAGTCACAAGCTACCCCTGTTATTGTGGTAGCCAATTCCCCTCAATGTTAGAGTAACTGCGCATCCATGGCACTTTTTGAACATGGTGATGCCCATTTCGTATCGACGACATTAAGATAATGTACCCCTCTAGAATGCTACATAGATAGACCTGGTGGACACCTTAGCTCATAGTGTATCGTTATGTAGGAGCCCACGCCATGCATCCTCGAAGTCAAGCTTGTTGGCTCCATTTTCGTTGACGTTGGGTGGGGGTTGGTGTATCCATGCCTACTAGGAACATTGGTGTAAGGTGCCTAGCTAAGGACTGGTTTTGTGAAGGTCCAGGTGGACAAGATTAAAGATGTTGTCAGGGCCATCCTGCTAGAGAAGCCCCCAAACAAAGAGATCATGGCACTACGAGATGCCATCCATACATTTGTCCAATGGCCCAAGAGAGACATCGCCCTGGACCCTTCCGTACCGCGATCTCCACATGACCATGCATGTCAAACAGAACCCTCTATGAATCCATCTCAAGCTTCACTTCAGAAGGCCATCGCATTAGCTCCCGTGGAGATGACGCCGAAGATGTATCTCAAGTAAGATGTTAAGGCCCAATCAAAGAAGATTAAGGAGCCTCCCAAGTTTTGGAAGTACAACCTCGGAATATTGTTGGTCCCCGAGTCATAATTACCTAGCCTTGGACTGGTTTGCCAGTATTTGCATGCCTGGTACATGTAGAGGTCCAACAACTAGAAAAACCAGCAGAGTGGATTCACCGTTAGATATACAGAGGTGCACACAATGGCATGGGCTACATCGTCGTGGGCTTCCAAGACTTATTCGAACTATTCAATCCCGATGCTTCACTTCTACGATGCTGGACACTATAAGTGTGTACAAGTAAGTTCTAGATTTACGCAATATCGATAAATGTTGTAACTCATTGCTTATATATAGATACATGATTCAAAAAGCTCGGCAATGCTGAGAACTAGAGGGTTTTCTTGATCCACACTTGATATCTGAGCAATGCATCAACGATAACACATCCTTTGTAAAAAAATTATATAATGAAGGGATTACTTCCTCACATCGACAAGGACTACTTTATTGCACCTTACAACTAGCGGTAAGTGATTCACTAGTTTCTATACAAGTTTTATTTGTACTTTATATGCAATATGAACTTAGGTTTAATGACTATGTCAACATATATGAGTAGGTGGCACTGGATTCTGATTGTGATTGTGCCAAAATAGAGCAAGATAATATATCTTAATTCCCTACTCAGGAACAACCGCAATTTCACACATATGGAAGAAACACTCAACAGGTGTGCTCCATACATAACTCTATTGTAGCCTTCCCTTTGGTTTCAATAGTCAAGGCTAACTTTTTGGAATCATGTAAGTCGTTCAGTACTTACGTTGCCAAATGAAGGAGATACAAGGAATTCAACGCCACACTGCAACACATGACACAATTTTTGATACCTAATTGTAACATCCCTAATTTTGAGAATTCTAAAGAATGAAAGGATTTTAAAATTTTTGCTACATTTTTTTGGCAAATGAAATTCTTCTAGATTTCTGTTTTGATTTTTCCGGACTTTGTGCTATTTAATATCATGGGTTTAATCCCAAATATGAATCTTGATCCCATAAACTTAAAATACAAATCCTAGTCCATATAACAAAACCTAGAATTGAAGAAAAAGATTTAAAGAAAAAAAATTAAGAATGGGAGGCTAATTTAGGAGGTAGTCCAAAGTTTAAAGGATATATATATATATATATATATATATATATATATATATATATATATATTGCACTACCTATTCATCTTCTCCATCTCCTTCGTGCCGTCGCATCTGCTTTCCATTCGAATTAACTCACCGCTCAACTAAAAGATGGGGGAGAGTCACTCGGACCATCACGCCATGATTGCTTGGATCAGCCACGGTGCGCGTGTCTCACCGCCGAGTGACAGCCATGCCCTGCAGCGCATCATCGTCTGTAAACTCAAGCCTACATTGCTAGCTCTGTAGCTGTTTCGTTGCCATGTCCTCCGCCATGACTCCTCCCGACCCTGCTCACATCGCCAAGCTGCATCACTTATAAAAGTTATGGCAGGTCGCCAACACTCTCCTCACACCCCCCTTTCACTCCCACCTCGAGGAATTGGCCCATAGAGTCTCACAGCTCGCTAGAGAGAGCCTTCATCTCCAACTCTAGCCATGGCCTGATCTGCCGCCTCAGTAAGTTAGAGTATAATTCATTAGACTCAGAGCATCCTTAGCACCTTTTGAGGTTTTCCCTAACCCTTGATTGAAGTAGGGTACACCGTAGGTTGCCTGCACTGTGCGCTTCCTCCGATTGTCACCATCAAACGTTGCCAGACCACCACATCCATTCTTGAGCTGCGCCAACCCCCGAGGTATTCTTCTATCTATCTCTAGATGCACCCAGTCCAAGCAATTGTTTTGAATTGTCTTGAGTCGCCGTAACCTCCTCTCCCCTATTCTGCCACCGCCCATGGTCGCCGTTGACCAGCACCACCAAATTGGTCGATGAGACTAAGCCCGGTATTCAATCAGACATGAGTATTTCATTTTTAACATGCTCACATCCGGCCGCCACCTCTATCACTAGCGGTGAGCCCTTTCGTTGTCAGCCAAAAAGAGGCGGGAGCAGAGCTCGGAGATGACGAAGGTAATGCTCGAATGGTTCGAACCTTCTCGGTCGATCCAAGCATTTCTTCACTGATCGGATGGCTTGCGCATGGTAGTTGTTCGCATGGTCCGAACCTTCTTGGTCAATCCAAGTGTTTCTTCGCTGATCGGATGACTCATATGTGGTAGCTATTTGGATGGTCCGAACCCTCCTGATGATCTGAGCGATCCACGCTGATCAGGCAGCTCACGAGTCATAGATGTTCGGACAGTCCGAACCCACCCTGGGCGATCACACGATACGAGCGGTCCCTCGCCAATCGGACGGCTCACATGCCCTGGCTGTTCGGACGATCCGAACTTCCTCAAATGATCAGATTGGTCCGAACTTAACTAGGCCCATCTGTTAGTGAGATCTCTCTCTCTCTCTCCCCTCATTATGGATAAAATTCAAATAGAGAACGTTAAATGGCATAACTTATCCATCTTAGCTCCAAATTTGTTGAAACAAATTTCTAAATTTGTCTAAATTCATGATCTGTCTAATGGAACCAAAGCCATGACTTTTAGATCTCATCTAAATTAATTAAAAATATTTGGATTGGAGTGTCCACTCTAATTAAGGATTTTTCTGAAAAATAGTTGAATAAGATTATAAGGATATTCCTGACACCATCAAATATTAATTCGGAAATACACATATCTACTTAGAATCTTGTAAGAGGATATAGTTTTCATACAAATGATATTTGAAATAAAATGGTATATGTACATAAAGTTAGGAACCACGTAAATAAATCTTAATAAAAAATTAACTATGATAGAACACAACTAAGGATAAATAAAATAGCAACAATGTTTAACCTGAGAATATCTCAAGTAAAGATCATATTCAAATACAAATTCATGCGCTAATTAAAATTTAGCAACCACTAGGCCATCAGATGTTGAAAGTAATCCTACTAACCTACACTTTAATAAACAAAGTGATACTAAGATAAATTAATTAGACCAATAGTCATGGGACCATAGTAAATAGAAACCTACTAAAGTTAGCTATTAAGCAGTAGTTAGATAATTGAATCCCATGCTTAAATGAGTTAACTAATCATGCGATGAATAATTCAAATAATTGGCAAATAGGGCCTTAGAAAATACCTTAGCTTGCGTTGTGTGAACTATAGGCTCTAAAGGTTAATTTAATAAACTCAACTCACATAACTATGCATAGGTCTAATTCAATTCATGGAACTTTCTTAATAAATATAATATAATAAAAGAAGATATTAAATAAGATCAAGTCAAGATATTCTACCATCGGCTATGTCTAGCCATCTTTAAATCCAAAGCAGAATATTCCCGTGAATATTCCTCTCATCATAAAACTTCCTTGACATCTGTCTCGGCAGAGTTCTCTCCATCATTCCTCATTCCTCAAACCTCATCTGACTCTGACACTACTCTGCGCCCAATCATCCTCACCTTAAATGACCCATTAACTCACAATAAAGTTAAGTTGAATTTATTTGGTTTTATTTGGGCCTTTTGAGTTATTTGCATTTATTTAAATTCAGTTGCTTATCGCGTGATTAGAAATTAGAGTTCTGAAGAATCAATGGATCAAGCGAGGCTCAAATCCAAATGAAGATGAAGACTAGGACCTCAAGACCGCGGTAAACTATGCCAGGAGAGTCAATACTTTGATCATGTTGAACCTACATTTTTAGCAAGTTATTTCTGTTTAAATTATCAAATTGCATGCCGATATTTTACATGCTAATCTATGATTGTTTTAAAGTGCTAGTTACGTGCCCATTATTTAACTTGTTAGTATTACACTTCCTTGGGACTTCTAAACGTGTGAGCCTTGTCAACCAAGGGGAAATTATAATGGTAAGGTTTGAAAGTAAGTCTATAATTACATGATATGCTTAGTACTGCTCAGATACTCAGGAGCACCAAGAATGCCCCAAACATCACTTTTAAGCATAAGAAATAGGTTTTGGGCAGTCATGGAGGGATAATTGCTGGTGTACTTTGACATGAAAAATTTTATGTTCCCAAAAACCCTAAATTGCTTATTTGTTTGGGTGGATGGTCCAGGGGTGTGGTGTAGTGGATGCACGAGAGTGGTAGAACTGCCTAGATCATCCTAAGGACTGAATCTTGTGATGGCCTCCCAGTGTAAAACCGTACAACCATAAATTGGCAAAGTGTAGGTATGGGTAACTAATTTGTGTACTCCAAGTATGGTTACGTGAAGGTGTGCATATGTGCAAAGGGAAGGATGGTCTCATCCCTGCCTCTATCGTGACAGCTCAAGAGGAAACTTCTCGAGGGAAAGTCGTATCCTATAGAAGAAAGACCTTAGTGGGTGTAACCACACTAGAAGGATGCATTGTAACGATCATGTTATGATTATTCAGTCGCACACCTATGTAAGCGTGTAATGGCCGATATTGTGAGATAATCATATCTTGTTGGTAAAGTGTACAACTGTAACATTCCCATTTTTGAGACATTAAATATGGTGTAATTCAGGCCTTTAGAAAATTTGGAAATTTCTTGGCATTTTGAAGTTTTCTAGATTCTTAAAGCTTTGGTTGAGGTTCCATTAAAAACAAAGTAAAATAGATACATATACATATAATGCATAGCACATAAAATAAAATGAAAGGACTTTTCAAATGAAACTTTGTGAATCTGAAAAGATAACCTAAAGCCTCCTTAAAAGCTCACAAAGTTTAATTAATAGTGTACTTGTGTATGTATATATATATATATATATATATACGCATATTAAAGGAAGAAATAAAACAAAAGTGGATGTATTATGAATTCCTGTACATAATGCACATACACATTTATGCTCAAAGTAAGTCCTAGAAGGATCAAGTCAAAAAGGGAATTAAATAAAATGTATGCAAAACTGTATACACACACATAACTAAAATCATGGAAACTAAATAGAAATGGAAAATGAAAAAAAAATAAAAGCAAAATAAAATGAAATGGAGAGGGGGTGGAGACAGCTAGCCAGCCAGACACTTGGCCTAACCGGCCAACCCCTCTCCTTCTTGTTGCCCCCCTTCTCTATGGCTCCTTCAAGCGCGCGCCCGAGCCGCCCTGTCAAGACCTGAATATGCAAATTCGGACTCTCTGTGTAAACTACACTAGTCCAGGATCACGCTAGTGCACACAGTGAAACATAGATGACATAACAACTATATACACGCTACTTAAAGGGAAACTCAAATATCAATAAATATCCAAAGTACAACCTTATGGTCAAGCTTACAATATCACTAGCCCGAAAGGCTTTAAAGTCTAGCAGCGGAAAGAAACAAAATAAGCGTAGTAGCCATTCGATATACCCACAGGCAATCGACTGAGGAGCGAAGTCCTAATCCACAAAGTTGCTGAAATATTCTCCTTATGGTACCTCCTGCTGGTAAAATTCCTTCTCAACTGAGCAACAAAGACATAAAGCCGTGGGTACATTGGTACTCAGCAAGTCGTTTGTAACAAATGAATGAAATATAATACGCAAGGCTTACCAATGGAGGGCTAAAATGTTAATTTGCATAAAATGTCATTTTAAGATAAATACGACAAATAGATTGAAAGCAAACTTTAATGAAAAACAGTAATAAATAAATAATCAACGGAATTGAAATTAAATCACTTGTGAACCTCCCATCCACAAGCTAAACCAACAGTGAACTACCCGTTCACTTTCCGACCATAACCACAAGTTTCTATGAAATCGCTAACCCTCGTATGAAATCACCGAGCATTGTCCATATCCGAGAACGCGGCTATTCGAATAGTTTTACACTCTACAGAGTTTGCGCAACTGTACCCACACAATGTAATTAGCCTCATACTAAGGAAATCACAATAAGACCTTTACAATGTGCTACCACCGGCGGAGTCTACCAACTCCGAGCCTCTTGCATGCTCTACACAGCTCTGCGGGCCGAGGGCCGCTAGCATGGCGTCCTCCCCTGTTGGCGTGGCCGCGGCGACCGGCGTGCCTGGTCGCGCTGCCGGGGCAGCGGTGACCACGGCTTGCGCTTCTGGGTTGCCCACCGCGTCGGCGTGGTGGACTCCGATCTCGATGCTAGGCCCTGTGTTGCTGCCAGGACCGCTTGGCGCTCCCGCACAGGGTGTAGGGACGGTGATCGCGCCTCCACGGGCGCCGATGCTACCACTCCCTGCCCCCCGGCTGGTACTGTCAGAGTTGACTGCTGCGCCGACGACGGTTTCGAGCTTCACGGGCAAGGCGGGGTCGGCCATTGCATCGGCGGTGGCGGGGTCGACCATCGCATCGGCGGTGGCGAGGTCGATCGTCACACGATGAGCGTCGTCATTCGCGCCCGCGACCGCCGCTACCGAAGCCCTTGTGTTGACGCGGGACTTCGCCGCGGCCCCTCCTTCTTCGCCGCCGATGATGAAGCTTTCTTCGGTGCCATCCTTCTTTGAGATCTTGAGGCTTGCTCTTGTCGTCCCCACGGACGGCGCCAACTGTTGTGGTTACAGACCAAACAGAGAGAGAGGTAGTAGAGAGTTAGGTGAGCAATGCTCTCCTCTTTACAGTTGTGCCCTTACATCACGTATATTAATAGAGAGAGGCCAACGTCACGTATATTAATATACTCAGGAGGAGTGTCTTTACAGTTGTGCCCTTACATCCGAATATCCTTTACATGAGCTTTCACGTCATTACACACGTCCCACTTGGGCCTTATAGTCCTCTTAACAGGCCGGCTGGGCTTAGGTGGAGGCCACCCCTACAACAGTATCTAACTCAAAAAGCATCAGGTTGGATCTTTAACCAATACGAGTACAGATCGTATTCCACTCAGAGATTATCATCTAGACCCTTATCATTCCATTCCATTAAGTGTGTGTCCATATAGGTTCATGTATATTTGGCTATGGGCCGAAAACTCATTTCCGATCCAAAAGTCAGTAGTAGTCCCTAGTAGAACATAACAACTCCCAAGCATATATAAAAATCATATCGGACGAACCTATATAGTGCTTATGTATTGATCCCTTTGCCTTATGATACCAAATCGAACTCAAGACGTGAAGCGAGCCATCCTATGATAGTTCGATTCTTTACTTGAATCTATAGTGGACTACTCAGTGATGATTATCTATCAACCATATTCGGCATGGCTATGCACTTCCTTAATCCAACCACATCGAGAGGCCTAGAGATATCTCTCTTGTTATATAGGAGGGGCAAATTCCATCTTGATCAGTCATATTTCTCTGCTTATTTCATAGTAAACTCGAAAGCTACCTTTATTACCACGCAATCACAAAGTAGTGTTTGGCAACCCCTAAGTAAACTATTACACATATAGGAAACAATAACGACCTCAGTTCTAAAAATCCTACATACACTATATATGAGATCAACTGATGATACTTAAGAATATAACAATTCCCACAGTGTTTCATGGTGGGTCAATTCATATCATGTTCTCTAACATATGTCCGTATTATTGATTTGATATCACATATCCATGATCTGTGAAATATAATTATCAATCAATACATGTGTTGATCTGTAAATCATAATTATCCCACATAATGATATAAAATTAAGAATAATTTAGAATAACATCAAAACATAAAGAAAGAGTTCCATAAATAAGTCACATACTTGTTGATCAATATAAAAAATATTTATTCAAGGGACAAAATAATATATTATTCAAAAAATCATACACACAGAAGTGATATAATCATCTTTATGATTATTTCTAGGGCATATCACTAACACTTGTTAAGGAGTGAGTAATTATTTCCTTGAGGCACAAAGAAGTCAAAGGATGTGTTGCATTTGTTTGTGCACATAAGTATTTCGGTCTTGAGATGAGCCATGCTCTACAAACCATCGGCGTGGAGTTGGAGTGTGGGTGATCCGAGAAATTTTTGAGGGTATGAGTTGAGGGTTAGAGTTTGTGACTAGAGTCGTGGGGCATAGAATTTGGGGTCAAATTATGTTAACGGGGAAGAATGCAACACCACAAATTATTTTATTTCTTCCAAGATTGCGTGGGCCTACTCTCTAGCTGCCCTCATATTTTTTCCCATTGGCTGCCCCTTCCCCTCCCCCCATCCAGCCACCCCCCCCTTTTCCTCCCCCATCCAGCCGCCCCCTTTCTCCCCCATCCAGCCGCCCTCTTCTCAATCCAGTTGTCTCCTCCCTACCCCCTCTCCTTGCTTGGTGGCTAGGTTGCTGTGGTGGCTGGGTTTTGCAGAGGAGAGATCAAGGCAACCAGGTGAGGTAATGGTTGGATTGAAATCAAGTTAGAGTTTGATGTTTAGGATTAGGGGAGATTCGAGGCTGATATCTGTAATTTGGATTAAAATATTTTTCGTGAAGATTTTGGGGTTTTTATAGAAATGAAAGTTGTATATCTTTGTTTTATATTTCTTTATAGTGCTTGAACACATGATTTGGATAAACGGTTGAAAAGTTATGGTTGTTAGATCTCTATTGTGCAAATCTAAACTAACTCTGCCAGCAGTCATGAAAATTCAGAATTTAGGATTCCTTAATTTGATAATCTATTAATCCTCACAACTATAAAGTTGTAGATAATTTTCTTTACATGTTTGCAGTGGTAAAGTTTGCTAGATTTGGAATCATATACTAGGAGTTATGAATTTTGGAAGATAACTATTTTGTTTTGGACAGAACAGAGTTCAGGAAGAAAAAGGTGTTGTACATGCCCGAATCTCAAAATATTTATGTTGAAGAAAAAGTTATAAATTTTCTGTAGATTATGGAAAATATATCTTTCAATATGTTTGGGTTCTTGAGCCTAGAGTTATGGCTATTTGAACAGCTGCGCTGTGGGTAAAGGGCGCTGTTAAAGGAGGGTTGTTTTGGGTAGTGATTAGGAGCGATGTTTAATTATTTCTTTTGTATATTGTGTTGCTCTTTGATTGTGTTTTTAGTGTGTTTTATGAATGTTCTAGTAATGGTGTGAATCAAGGGCTGCACCCTCCAATCGTCATCCTCCATCACACGGTTGAGGCACGTGCAAGTAGTCGGTAACAAATATGGAAAAGATTTATGCCATGCTAATGTCTTGTGTTTATAAATATTTATTCATATTCTTGTTATTGGTTATGAAGCACATTCAAGTTGATCAAGTCTTTATAAAGATTAATGGTTGACCAGACTCATTTGCATCATTTTATTGATCATTGAGACTTGGCCTACATAATAGCCAAGTTATGATTATTTTGAGGTCTCCGTCATATTTTAGATAGGCTTAAGGACCCCACACTTGTGGAGTGTGGGCTTGAGGTCCCTATGCAAGAAGGCACAGGCATGGGTATGCATCGACGGGTGCATACTCCGCATTGCTGATAATTGCAAAGAGAAGATATGTGTATTTTTGTCATTTGCATCGCATGAAAGTAAAAGTTGAAATTATATGAAATTCAAGCGGATGGCTGTTTATGAGCAATATTTATGTTTAATATCTGTTTATGAGGTTTGTTTATCATCTTGTTTGTACCTTGTTGAGTTGTGGAATTACACTTGCTATTTATGTTTTTTTGTACTTTCAATGAAGGCGTCATGCATGGGGATCGGCTAGAACCTTGTGCGCTTTTCCTTGACACTCATCATGCCTAATAAAAAAGCAATTTAAACTTTAATTGGATGAACTTTGCAAGTGAATTTGTTTTATGACAGTGTTCATCCTTCGATGTGGAATTGTTTTCTTTATAGAAGATATGATCCGTTTTTTCTTGTGTGTTGTTATGGTGATGTTTTAAATTTTATTTTACAGTTATCATGCCCTTTTACTCGTTAGATTGTTTTGAACCTCATTAGTGATCTATGTTTCAAATAAATGCTACCAAAAATTTAGAGAAACGCTTACAGTATAATTTTCTGTTCTATTGTTTTAATAGCATTCTAGGCTCTTGTTAGACTAGGGTGTTACTCCAAGAATAAACTAATTCACGAGCTCAACACTCCGTAGAGAATATAGAGTTGACAGACATATTCAATAATTTTTATGTAAATGCCAACACTTAGAATATCCATGTACATTGTGGCTTTTCTTATTTTTTACATATACTACAGAGCTATATGCCATACTCTTTTTTTTTTTTGCCAAAGTTTTCTTAAATTGAGTTTATACTTGGCAATTACACCACAAAAAAAAGCATAAAAAATAAGAAATAGATAGACTCATTGCTCCATCAATTGTTTCCGGTCTGACCTGGGAAGAGATCTCAGATCCTGAAACCAGTAACACCACACAAAGCCCATTCGACTGGTCCTCTGCTCCTTCAGTAAGGAGGCTCCTCGTCCTCCACTTGCCTGCAGCGCAGCCCCCTGAGATCCTTCTTCCAAAACACATCTTCATCGTCGTCATCGCCGTCGCCATAGTCGCCGCAGTCATCACCTTCTCCTGCACGTCCGTCCCTACCTCGTCGGCTGCCTCGTCCAAATCTCTCCTTGATAGCACGGACCACCTTCTTCTTGATCACCCTCGACCTTGACCGCAGCTCCAGATCCGGCAGCCTTGGCATCCTCTTCTTAAAGTTCCTTGTCAGAGTCATCGATGGCGGCGCGGAGGCGTCCAGCGGACGGCCGATGACATACCCGAATGGAAGCTTGTGGACGATCTTCACGGGAGATGCGGTGGGAGGGCATTCAAGAGTGCCGACTGGGAAGATCAGAGGGCTGAGGCGAAATGATGGGAGCTCTGGCTCTGAGTCGTCGTCTGTGCAGAAAGAGCGCAGTTCGGAGCTGTTCGCGGAGACGAACGTCTCCGCGTCGCTCTCGTCCCCTGCGTGGTCAATGGCCTCGGTGTTGGCTGCCTTGGAGCTCGATCTGAATGCTTGGAAGATGCGCCGTTTCTGTTTCAAGGGCGAGAGAAGCTTCTTTACCCACCTCTTTATCTCCTTACTTAAGACCGTCTTGCCGTTTTGCATCGCCGCCGAGCGGTGGAATGGGTGGGAGCCATCGTCGGAGCTTTCGACGGCGTGGACGCTGGCAGCGGAGACACAGACCCTGACAGAACCTTGCATCCGGGCTATTCTCTCTCTCTCTCTCTCTCTCTCTCTCTCTCTCTCTCTCTCTCTCTCAATTGCACTTGGAGATGATCAGGAGTGCAGATGCCGAGCAGTATGTGGAGGTAATAATAAGGATTGAGTAAAGAAAAAATGACAGATTTTAGCCAATGAACGCCATTATATCGGTGGATATGTTTCTCATCAGTGCAAAAAGATAACAACAGATTCGAGATGAGGAAACAGTAAGAGATAAGTTCAACGATACAGGCCAACATTAATTTGGGAAATAAAAATGGAAGAGCAAGATTTGGAAATATTCTGGTGTAAATTATATCCTACTGGAGCAGATCTGGACAAAGGATAGTGCTTCAAATGTAAATGCTGGACAAAGGATAGTGCTTCAAATGTAAATGCTCCCCCGATTATAAGGTTAACAGGAAACAGGCATTGATTGCAGGATTTCTTTTTGACAAATATTTGATTCATCGAGATCTCGTAGAGATGAGGCCAGATAGAGCAGACCGCACAGCGGCAGTTTCATTCTAGTGGTTTACTACGACTGGAACAAGTTGCCACATGATGTACCAGTAGTCCATGGTGTGCAGCCGATGTCACCGGAGCTATTTTAGCGATGAACTGCAGGTGATGACCACTGCGAGAGGCTGTCGATGGTGACAGGGCATGATAGCAAGAACAATAGTCGAAGTATGTGGGCATCGAACAAACCAGAGCAACAGTGGAGGCGCTCTTGGCTATGGCTGGCAGCAGCCACCAGGCAATCCGATAAGTGTAGAGGCACCGCCGGTAACATGGGGATAGGGATAACAACCGGGCATCAGTAGTAGTAGTATGTAACGTCCTTATTTCTGAAAGCTTTAATAATCTCCAAAACTATTCTATGACTATTCAGTTGCAGAGTATCATACGAGAATGAGCATCAGTATAATACATGCTTACAACAAATAACTAAAATTTAATACAAAAATATGGATTAATAGCCAGATTTGGACAAAGTGGGTGTTCAAGCCCAAAGTTAACTTACAATATAAAAAAACTCCCACAAACATACTTGAGCGGGGCTAAGACTTACAACCATTGGTCATTTACGAAGCAGGGCTCTATCTCATCTTCATCAACAGCTTGTTCATCATTGCTCCGTTGTTTTTCTGTTTGTTGTTTAGCAAGTAATGAGTACAACCGTACCCAGCAAGTCACAAGAGTAAACCCTAATTTAACTATTTGCCAGGATTAACAACAGATGGGAATATACTGATTTTATTAATAAGTGGATGCAATTTTATTTGTAAACATTTTAATCAAGAAATAACAAAACTAAAACTTCTTAAGAGTAAGAGGGTTTCAACAGTTGCTTGCTCAGACTACACAGATTAAAACATAAAGAAATCTACTTATACCTTGTTGTTGGAATCACCTATTAAACATAGCCCTATTAATCAGAAGCACGACGTATTCGAATAGCATTAGTTTTCACTCTAAAGAGTTGTTCAACTTTACCTACAAAATTTTTTAACCCTCATGACTGATTTAAGAAAATAAGGTGGTTTCACTCGTCAAGTCTTTATATAGCTTCTACCCGAAAGGTTATGCACCACACAAACTCGAGTATACAGTGGCCAAGGTGGAACACAACCGCTCGATTTTGTGAGGACCAATTATTGTTAAGTATGGTTTTACTGATTCCATACTACGCTCCATACTCCTGTAGAAACTCAATCGATTTGAGCAACTACTACACCAGGGTTGACAAGTCAACACTTGTGGTTAAGCAATTTCTGTGTCCTTTTCTCAGCATAAGGTTATAGTGCTTACTTTTCACCGCAAGGCTGCCAACCAAAACTGGGTACCCAGAGCTCAATGGCACTGCCACCCATCTACTGCAACCTCCACCCTAGGGTGTGGTCGTGGACTCCAACCACCTAGTGGCTATCCACAATTTCTCTCTTTCCCTAGAACCATTTAAATAATTCTACTGGCTAACCGTCAAATCACTTAGTAGTATAAAATTTTAAAAGAACATATCTATAATTATTTATATAATAATTAAATATTACTAAGATTATCAAGGTGAAAATGGCCTTAAATTAAACAGGGCATCTTTCAGTGGCAGGACATAACTAATTCACATGTCATTCTAAACATTCATTTTAGTCAAAAAACATTGCACAAATAATAATAATGCAAAAACTATAATTAAATAATTTAAGTTTCATGGGATTCAATGTAATCAAAAACTTGTAACTTATTGTCGAGACCTGAATATGCAAATTCGGTCTCTCTGTGTAAACTGCACTAGTCCAGGATCACGCTAGTGCACACAGTCAAACATAGATGTCATCATAGTCATACACACGATAATAATAAAGGGAAACTCGAATACTGATAAAATATCAAAGGTACGACCTTATGGCCAAGCTTACAATAACTCTAGCCGGAAGGGCTTAACAAAATAGCAGCGGAAATCCAAAATAAAGCGTAGGCGACCAATCGACAAGCCACAGGCTATCGAGTGGAGAACGAAGCCTAATCCGTGAAGTCGTCGTAGCACTCTCCTTCTGGCACCTCCTGCTGATAGTATTCCTCTCCCTCAACTGAGCAACATAGGCGTAAAACCGTGAGTACATTGGTACTCAGCAAGTCGTTTGTAACAATAAATGCAATATAATATGCAAGGCTTACCAAAGGAAGGCTGAAAGGTTAATTTGCATAAAGGCATTTATTGATGAAATATATTAAATAACTTGAAAGCGAAAGTTAACTGAAAACAATAACGATAGATAATCAAAGGAATAAACAAGAACCACTTGTGAACACCAATTCACAAGTTTAGACCAACAGTGAACTACCTGTCCACCCCCAACATAAACCACCAAATTATAAATGAAACACTAACCCTCGTGCGAAATCCCCGAGCACTGTCCATGACCGAGGACGCGGCTATTCGAATAGTTTTACACTCTGCAGAGGTTGCACAACTGTACCCACACGATGTGATAATCCTCACGTTAAAGAAAATCACAACAAGGCCTTTACAAAGTTCAGTTTACAACTTAATCCGCCCGCTAGGGTTTCGCATCACACCCCCCCTTGCGCCATATGGAAATCAGCAACCATGTTCATCTCAATGGCAAGATTACGCTTGAAACCTCCCAAATTAGTCACCAGTCCGTCCCATACGGACATGTGGTTTGCAGTAAGGCTCAGATCAATGGCGCACAAAGTTAAGTCCTTAACATTACTCGGGCGAGACTACCACATCCCCCAAAGTACAACTGTACTTCCCCCTTTACTGCACGATCACTCGCCCGAGTGCAAAACCAATTTGTATAACCAAGCCAACGTCACACCAATGACGTGGTACAAATTTTAATACACGTGGCACCAACCACAGTTCCATATGTCATTAATTCAAATTAATAATTTAACATGCGTGATGAGACCAATCGTAAATATAAACTGGCTAAGCAATCTAATCGTACCAACCCATGTGATAAATAAACTAGCATCACTAATAAATCTCCCAACCTATGGTGACAAAGGCATCATGGTATTTCAAAGTGTCAAGGAGGTATAATTGCAATTGGGACAATAGCTACCTGTGCAAAGATTTGAATAAAAATAGCAATGCAATGTAATTTAAAGCAAAATAATTAAATAATAGTTTGCAAAATTGGGTTCAACATGATCAAGGGACACGACTTGCCTTCGTTATGCTCAGCGGGGTACTCCTGGTCTTCTGGCGCGAAATCTGCTCCTCCGGAATCCGAATCTAACGAGAGAGAAAACGACCGAAAACAAAGAAACACATAAAATGACAAGCAAATGAACTCCAAAATTCACAAAACTAGAACCAACAGCTAGAGCTCGATTTTAGATGAATTTAGAAAAAAGAACGGGGTCAATCGGAGCTAGGACGGAGGAGAACGGGCTCGGAAAATTTAATCGAAATTAAATCGGGAAATTGAAAAAGGCTATCTTGTCTTTGTGAACCCGGTGCACCAAATTCGAGTTCACCGTGGACGCGCGCATGGAAGCGATGGCGCGCGCGGGCGGCGGCCGACGTGGCAGCGGTGTCGCCACGTGTCATGCCGACGCGGCGCCGGCGTGGCGACACGTGGCACCCGGATCGCGGTCGCCGACGTGCGCCGGCGTGGCATGTCCACGTGGCATGCCACGTCGGCTAGGGCTGACGTGGCGCGCGCATGTGCTGCCATGTGTCACGCCGACGTGGCTCGGTCGGTCTGTGCCGCGGCGGCGGAATCGGACGGCCGGCGACGACGCGTGGTCTGCATCAGCCGCTCGCTCGATCTGGATGGCGGCTCGGATCGGGTGGTGCGGAGGCGGGCGGCGGGATCGGCGACGCAGAGCGGGCGAGCGCGTGCGCCGCGTCGCGCGAGCGCGAGGCGAGGCGGGGCGCATCGACGAGATCCGACGGCGGGAGACGCGTGGGCGCGCTTATGCCTCCCGGGTGGATGGCGAGATGAGCCGCGCGCGGGCGAGGACGAGCGATAGGCGGCGCGTGGCGGCGCGCGCTGCGCGCGCGCCGCGCGGCGGCGCGCGTGAAGTGCGCGAGTGCGCGATCCGGCGCGGGACCGAGGCGAGGCGCGGCGACGGAGCGGCGACGCGAGGCGACGCGGCGACGGCGGCGAGGACTCACCGGCGGGAGGATCGGGGTCTCGGCGGCGGTGTCGGCGCGAGGCGGCGCGTGGGTGGGGACGCGCGGCGCGGCGCGGCGCGCAGCGGGCGGCGCGCGAGGCGAGAGAAGGCGGCGGCGGCGATGGAGCACGCGAACCGAGGCGGCGGCGGTTATAAAGCGCGCAATCCGAGGAAGACCGGGGCGGATACGCGCGGTGGCTTCCGATCGAGACGCAGCGGCGTGGCGACGCGTGGTAATCGGACGGCGGGACGGCGTCGGCGCGACCGAGCGGGCGGCGGATGTGTGCGCGTGGCGCGATCCGACAGCGGGCGGAGCAGCGCTAGGGTTAGGTTAGGATCACGCGCGCGGGACGACGGTCGGATGCGCGGCGCGGGCGGATCGGACAGCGCAGGCGAGCGGGCGGCGGCTGCTTGGTCTGCGCCGCGTGGCGTCGCGGATCTGCGCGCCAGTGTGGCGGCAGCGCGTCGAGCGCCAGAGGCGAGCGCGCGAAAGGGAGTCGGCGGGGAGAGGCGGATGACCGACACGTGGGGGAGAGAGAGATCGGGCGCCGAGGTATTTTCCCAAAATAACTCTTTTCAGAAAATTCAAATAATAATCCAGGAGCTCTAGAAAATAGCAAATAAATCCCAAAAATTCACCAAAAACACCAGAAAATTCCTTGAGACCTGAAGAATCCAAATAAAATATTTTCAACTTATGTTAATGTTTATTTTACTCAGATTAAATCATTTCAAAGTTCTAAAATTCATTTGAAGCTCAATTTAATTTCAGAAAATTCCAGAAAATTTCTTGTGACTTAAGGAACTTAATTAAAAATATTTTCAGCTAATTTTGAAGTTTAATTTATTCATATGAAATTATTTAAAACTTTTGAAAATTCCATTTAAGCTTTATTTAAATTCAGAAAAATTCTAGAAATTTATTTTTAAATTCAAGGTTTTAAAAATCCCCAAAAATCAGGATGTTACAAACCTTACCCCCTTAAACGGGATCTCGACCCCGAGATCTGGGCTAACTAGGAGAGATGGGTTTACCGGGTGCGACGGCGGAGCTGACGTGGTTCAGGCTTCCTCTTGCAATGCTCTGGGACTGCTGGTTGCCATGGCTTGCTCCCGGAGGAAGGGTCCTGGCAGGCGTACTCTCCAGATTAAACGGAACTGGTGTGATCGCTTGACGCTTTTGCGGGCAACTGCGGGCGAAGTGGCCTGGCTCTTTGCAATTGTAACAATTAGCCGATCTGCAGGTTTGTACTCTTCTGGGGTTGATTGCTGACATTAATGGGACGTGGTCCCGAGTTTTCGTAACGGGTCACTGGAGCTGGAGTCTTGAAAACTGGCTGCTGCTGCTGCTGTGGCACTCGTGCAGGCTGATAAGTGTTGAGTCTTGTCCTCTGTGACTGCTGTGAGTGAACTCCTTGCCGCTCATCCTCCTTTGTGAAATTCTCCCAACTCACGACGGAATCCTCAATCGGGATGGCCTTATCCACCAATTTGAAGGCCGCATAGTCGTTTTCACGACCAGCACCTTCAACGCTGGGTTCAAACCTTTCTTAAACCTTTTCGACGGTGAATCCGGCTACATCCTCTCGGGCGCCGAGCGAGCGAAGTGAGTGAATCTGTTGAGGTATTCACTCACCGACATGTTCCCCGCCGCAACTCACGGAATTCGTCCTTCTTCATCTCGACAACTCCATCCATGACGTGGGCGTTGTGGAAGGATTTAGCAAATTCCTTCCAAGTGATGCGGTCCGATCCTCCCGGCAAAGACAAGATGGTTCTCCCACCACTCTCTGCTGGTCCCTCAAGTTGATGTGCTTGCATAGAGTACCTTCTCCTGTCGCAGATCGAGCCAAGTTCATTTCTTCTCAATCGAACGGATCCAATCATCGGCCTCAACGGCTCCGACGAACCGAGAAGACAGCGGTCTCGTCCTCATGAACTCGCATATTTGGGGATTGACGAGGTTTGGTGGTGGTGCGGGCTCTGGTCTTTGTCGCTGCATCATAGTCTGCATATTCGCATCATAGTCTGCATCATCCGAGTCAGGCCACTAAAAATTGACCGAGGCGGGATCTAAGGTAGGTGGCACCGCTGCGCAAAGACTATTCTCTGGATCCGGTTCGTCAGCTACGACTGAGGAGTTCTGGTTTCAACCATTTTGCTTCGCTCTGAAAAAGGAAAACAAGCGTTGTTCGCTTTGCCGGGTTTAAAGACGAGAGGGAAAAGCATAGGAGAGAGGTAAATTTGTCTAAGGGGGATTTCTAATGGTAACCTAAGCTAAACAAACACTTAGCGGAAAGGCTAACAACAAAACCAGGAAAAGAACTCCAATAAAAGTTGACATGAATGCAATATAATGCTTTTGAGGGCAATATTTGCAGCTCACATCGCACACAACAAAGAAGAAGAAGCAAATCGATCTACACGACGCTTAAAAACTATAACAGGGATTCAATCGTGACTACTAATCTTCACGATAATCTTGATCTTGTCTTGGACTAAATTAGCTGCTTGCTTGGTCCAATCTTCACCGTAAAGCATGAAGGATTATGAGTCGACCACCTTTTTGAAGACTAGGCACTCAAATTTCTATAGATGTTGATGAGATGAGAAGTCAAATTAAATTTTTGAAAATAAATTTACAAAAGACGAGGATTAAGAATCCTAAGAATAAGGTAAGAATAGAGGATCACTAAATATTCAATTTGTTGATTTGATTGAGAAAATAAACTTTGAAATTGGGCTAAGACGACAACTTCTAATTAGGGCTTCAGTACTCTGATCGATATAGCTCGATACCATCTCTGTCGAGACCCGAATATGCAAATTCGGTCTCTCTCGTAAACCGCACTAGTCGAGATCACGCTAGTGCACACGATCAAACATAGATGTCATCATAGTCATACACACGATAATAATAAAGGGAAACTCGAATATCGATAAAATATCAAAGGTGCGACCTTATGGCCAAGCTTACAATAACTCTAGCGGAAGGGCTTAACAAAATAGCGTGAAATCCAAAATAAAGCGTGGCGACCAATCGACAAGCCACAGGCTATCGAGTGAAGAACGAAGCCTAATCCGTGAAGTCGTCGTAGCACTCTCCTTCTGGCACCTCCTGCTGATAGTACTCCTCTCCCTCAACTGAGCAACATAGGCGTAAAACCGTGAGTACATTGGTACTCAGCAAGTCGTTTGTAACAATAAATGCAATATAATATGCAAGGCTTACCAAAGGAAGGCTGAAAGGTTAATTTGCATAAAGGCATTTATTGATGAAATATATTAAATAACTTGAAAGCGAAAGTTAACTGAAAACAATAACGATAGATAATCAAAGGAATAAACAAGAACCACTTGTGAACACCAATTCACAAGTTTAGACCAACAGTGAACTACCTGTCCACCCCCAACATAAACCACCAAATTATAAATGAAACACTAACCTCGTGCGAAATCCCGAGCACCGCCCATGACCGAGGACGCGCTATTCGAATAGTTTTACACTCTGCAGAGGTTGCACAACTGTACCCACACGATGTGATAATCCTCACGTTAAAGAAAATCACAACAAGGCCTTTACAAAGTTCGATTTACAACTTAATCCGCCCGCTAGGTTTCGCATCACACCCCTTGCGCCACATGGAAATCAGCAACCATGTTCATCTCAATGGCAAGATTACAGTTGAAACCTCCCAAATTAGTCAGCCAGGTCCGTCCCATACCAGACATGTGGTTTGCACGGTAAGGCTCAGATCAATGGCGCACAAAGTTAAGTCCTTAACATTACTCGGGCGAGACTACCACATCCCCCAAAGTACAACTGTACTTCCCCTATCGCACGATCACTGCGCGAGTGCAAAACCAATTTGTATAACCAAGCCAACGTCACACCAATGACGTGGTACAAATTTTAATACACGTGGCACCAACCACAGTTCCATATGTCATTAATTCAAATTAATAATTTAACATGCGTGATGAGACCAATCGTAAATATAAACTGGCTAAGCAATCTAATCGTACCAACCCATGTGATAAATAAACTAGCATCACTAATAAATCTCCCAACCTATGGTGACAAAGGCATCATGGTATTTCAAAGTGTCAAGGAGGTATAATTGCAATTGGGACAATAGCTACCTGTGCAAAGGTTTGAATAAAAATAGCAATGCAATGTAATTTAAAGCAAAATAATTAAATAATAGATTGCAAAATTGGGTTCAACATGATCAAGGGACACGACTTGCCTTCGTTATGCTCGTGAGGTACTCTGGTCTTCAGCGCAAATCTGCTCCTCGAATCCGAATCTAACGAGAGAGAAAACGACCGAAAATAAAGAAACACATAAAATGACAAGCAAATGAACTCCAAAATTCACAAAACTAGAACCAACAGCTAGAGCTCGATTTTAGATGAATTTAGAAAAAAGAACGGGGTCAATCGGAGCTAGGACGGAGGAGAACGGGCTCTCGGAAAATTTAATCAGAAATTAAATCGGAAAATTGAAAAAGGCTATCTTGTCTTTGTGAACCCGGTGCACCAAATTCCGAGTTCACCGTGGACGCGGCGCATGGAACAGTGCGCGCGCGCGGCCGGCGGCGGCTGACGTGGCAAGCGCTGGTGTCGCCACGTGTCATGCCGACGTGGCGCTGACGTGGCGACACGTGGCACCCCGGATGCGGGTCCGGCTGACGTGGCATGTCCACGTGGCATGCCACGTCGGCTAGGGCTGACGTGGCACGCGCATGTGCTGCCATGTGTCACGCTGACGTGGCTCGGTCGGTGCGCGCCGCGGCGGCGGAATCGGACGGCCGGGCGACGACGCGTGGTCGCATCCGGCCGCCGCTCGATCTGGATGAGCGGCTCGGATCGGCGGTGCGGAGGCGGCGCGGCGGGATCGCCGACGCAGAAGCGGCGCGTTGGCGCTGGCGGCGCCGCTGGCGCGCGAGCGAGGCGAGGCGGGGCGCGTCGGCGAGATCCGACGGCGGGAGACGCGTGGCGGCGCGCTTATGCCTCCCGGTGGATGGCGGAGATGAGGCCGCGCGCGGGCGGGACGAGCGATGGGCGACGCGTGGCGCGCGCGCTGGCGCTGCGCGCGCGCGCGCGCTGGCGGCGGGGTGCGCGGGTGCGCGAGATCCGGCGCGCGGGACCGAGGCGAGGCGCTGGGCGACGGAGCGGCGACGCGAGGAGGCGACGCGGCGACGGCGGCGAGGACTCACCGGCGGGAGGATCGGGGTCTCGGCGCGGCTGGCGACGGAGGCGACGGCGTGGTGGGGACGCGCGAGGCGGCGCGCGCGCAGCTGGGCGGCGGCGCGAGGCGAGAAGGCGGCGGCGGCGATGGAGCACGCGAACCGAGGCGGCGCGGTTATAAAGCGCGCAATCCGAGGAAGACCGGACGGATACGGGCGGTGGCTTCCGTCGAGAGCGGCGAGCGGGCGACGCGCGGGCTAATCGGACGGCGGACGGCGCCCGGCGCGAGCGAAGCGGGCGGCGGATGTGCGCGCGTGGCGCGGATCCGACAGCGGGCGAGCGGCGCTAGGGTTAGGGTTAGATCACGCGCGGGCGCGGGACGGACGATCGGATGCGGCGCGGGCGGATCGGACGGCGCGGAGCGAGCGGGCGGCAGCGGCTGCTGTGCCGCCAGCGTGGCGTCGCGCGGATGCGCGCCAGTGTGGGGGCGCGTCGAGGCGGCTAGAGGCGAGCGCGGAAAGGAGTACGGCGGCGGGAAAGGGGCGGATGACCGACACGTGGGAGAGAGAGATCGGGCGGTGAGGTATTTTCCCAAAATAACTCTTTTGTAAAATTCAAATAATAATCCAGGAGCTCTAGAAAATAGCAAATAAATCCCAAAAATTCACCAAAAACACCAGAAAATTCCTTGAGACCTGAAGAATCCAAATAAAATATTTTCAACTTATGTTAATGTTTATTTTACTCAGATTAAATCATTTCAAAGTTCTAAAATTCATTTGAAGCTCAATTTAATTTCAGAAAATTCCAGAAAATTTCTTGTGACTTAAGGAACTTAATTAAAAATATTTTCAGTTAATTTTGAAGTTTAATTTATTCATATGAAATTATTTAAAACTTTTGAAAATTCCATTTAAGCTTTATTTAAATTCAGAAAAATTCTAGAAATTTATTTTTAAATTCAAGGTTTTAAAAATCCCCAAAAATCAGGATGTTACACTTATCTTGCTGCCCAACAAACTACGTTGTCTTGTATACTTCAATGTCTGGGTCTAGTCCTTGCACGGTCGCCTCATTGATGTTCTCATCGGCGGGAACAATAAAACGAGTTTTTACTTTTTGCCAGATCGCGTAGCCCTGAGCCTGTATGTAAGACTCCATCCTACTCTTCCAGAAGAGATAGTCGATCCCATCGAAGATAGGAGGTTTGGTGGAATACCTGTCTGTCACCATGGCTCAACAGACCGGTTAACATCTATAAAGAAGAGCTAACCGGTTCTGATACCAATTGAAGGACCGAAATGGCAACATAGGGGGTGGTGAATGGTGCCTTTAAAATTCCTCAAATATTAATCCGCCCCAAGTATTCACTCAATTTTCTTCTCTGATAGCTATAAAAGCTATAAAGATAGAACAAGATTGCTTACTGGAAACCAAGACTAGAAAAACGAGCTGGCCGACAAAAGCCTGACTGACAACAGAGAAAAGCAGCTCGAACTGAGACAGCGCAGAAGGAGGCGATCGACCGCTTGGCCAAAGAATTGACCGAAAAGATTGCTCTCGGAAAGAACTGGCCAAGATAGCCTTGAGGACGAATCCCAGTTCAGAGCAGAGGGAAAACCGAAGCTTCTCGAACCAAGAACTCCACTCAGAACAGAAAAGAACGGATCAATCAGAGTACCCAAGAACGCAAGACAAAAAGAAAGAACAGATACAAAAATCAATACATCTCAGGTAGAATAAAGCTCAGATGGATACAGATAGATGAATGATTACATCGAGAGGTTTCTATAGCCACTCCATACACATTCTCGTTCCCAGAGCAACGCACACCAAAATAGAGAGAAAAACCCAAGTGACTTCCGAAAAAAAAACTCACTCAGCACTCGAGCTCTACCTCTCTATTTATAGCATATAGAAACCGGGGATAACCCGTTAACCCTATCTAACACCGGGTTTTACCATTGCTTTATCCATCAGTGAAAACGGTCTCCAGTGCTTTACAGAGTCACAGCTTCTTTTTGCAACTTTCCGCATTTCTCCAAAATGCCACTCCTCTGCCTTCCCGGAAGCTTCCTCCTTTTCTTGTTGTCCAAGCCTTATAACCACCTTGAACGCCTCATCGTCTTCGGCATCTACTGACCGCTTCGACCTCAGCACCGCCTATGCCTAGTCCGGTCACCCCATGCCTTGCCACGACATAGCCTCAAAGTCCTGCAGCCATCACAGACAAGAAAGCATCACATAGCACCGCACAAAACCAAGTTCCATCAATTTTCAAAACACGAATGTACTTCGAAATGCAAACATAGCAAGTCGTAAACCCACTTACGACCACTCGAATGCACAAGACAAGATGTGCCAGCAGCCTACAACCACACACAAGACTGCTATGACCACCACGTAGCTTGCTACGACCATGCAGCACAAGCTACGACTACCGCAACCGATAGCTATGAACACCGATCGCACAGACTTCGACTTCTGCACCCGATCGCTATGTCTACCAGACCTGGTCGCTACGACTTACGACAACATCGGCAAATCGCTACGACCATCGATTACCAGTTTACGACTATCAAGTCGTAGTGCTAACAACCAAGTCGTAAGGGTCTCTCCCAACAACCAAGTCGTAAGGCATCTACAACTACCAAGTCATAGTGCCGATCACAAAGTCGCGAGGACACCTACGACTACGAAGCCCTAGCACTGGTTACGACTACCAAGTCGTAAGCCATCTACGACTACCATGACGTAAGAGCTTTTCCGACCATCACTCGATCGCCTACGGCCACCAAGTCGTAAACCCTCTTCTTTCGATCTTGATGTCGTAAACAATGAACCAGGTTTCCGACCATGGCTAATGTGGTCGTAGCAGCGTTAGACCACGGCCAGCGTGGTCATAACAGCTTTCGATCACAGCCAAGGTGGTCGTAAACCCTTCTAGTGACATCCGACCACGCCCAATGTGGTTGTAAACGCCACAACATGATCGTAAATAGTGCGCACGGCTTTCGACCACGACAAACGTAGTCGTAATGCCTTCCGACCACTCGTTCAATGCTTCTACAAGGTTCCGATCAGGTACAACGTGGTCGTAAATGGCTTCCGACCACTCTTAGGGCTGCGACTTCGCAGAAAACACCCAAACCAAACTCAATCTTTCTAAACCAAGTGTCAATTACTCATCACAAACATGTGGTCACTTCCACATGGTCTCTCAGTCAGCAAAAGGAAAGAAGGCTACAGGGTCTCAAGCGGCTTAGAGCCATTTCATCGAGTTTACGGTGAGGGTAAAAGGTGGTTTGACCATCCACAAGACATGGGTTTCATGATGGTGATGATGGCTTGGGTTGGGAAACCCTCAGACGAGCTGAGCTATCCACGATGGGGGGCTCTATGGCTGGTGGAGGCTCTCACCGTCAGAGCTCTATGGACATGCTCTTGTTCAAGTGAGTTCACCAATGAAATCAGGATGAAGAGGGGCTGCTATGGCTGAATGCAATCGAGGTTTGGTCGAGTGAATAAGAAATTTGGTTCTAGGGCTCAGGGGACATTGGGAGAGGAGTTGCCGTGGGGAATTCTTCAATTGGGTGGTTGTGATATGGAGTGGGGAGTGGTGCAACACTCTCAGCGAAAGCAGTCGGGTTTTAAGGCTATAGATAGGAGGTGGGAGCAGTGGAGTGCTTTAGGCGGTGCTGGTGCGTGGAAGGGGAAGAAGGCAAGGGCTCAGCTAGGGAAAGGGAGTGTGCAGGTGATAGAGCCCTGGTAGCGCTAAGATGCCTACAAGTGTTGGCAAGAAGTGATGGTGGCTAGTACGGCCGAAACGTGTGTGTCGACTGGGGATGGCTAAGAGCTGCGGTGGGTCAGAGGCGAGTCAACCGGGCGTGCTGTGTGAGGGAGGGGGAGTGAGGTCAGCCGTAGGGGCAAGAGGCTGGTGGGGCCAGGGCGACAGGAGCTGGCAGGGGGTAATGGCCCGGCAAACGCCACCGCAATTTGTGATGAGGGCGTGTGGCCGCGTGGAGGGGAAAGAACAGGGAGTCGGTAGAGGTGGCGGGTTTTCTGAGGGCGGCAACTGAGGCTGAAGATGGAAAGGTCAAGGATAGAAGGTGGATTTCCAAAGAATGATGCCAATTTTGGGAAGGATTTGGGATTTCTAGCCAAATCCAAAAATAATTCAAAATTTTGAATTTTGAGGATGTTTCATAGTAGTAGAACATGCTCATACCCGTCGGCTATTTTGTACCCACGCTTGAATGCCCGTGTGTTGACAGAGAGGTAGATGCCAAAGGGCCAGAGACGAGGAAGATGATCGGAGCACTACGGCAACTGATCCAAGGAGGCAGCCGATGAAGGGAAGAAATACACACCAAGATGGAATTTCCAAGGGTGTTGGCAGATACATAGGGTTATGGTTGTCATTTGAAAGAAAAATGTAACTACTAACTAAACTTATGTAGGAATGCTCAGTGTGGCACCACACGACATCGTGGTGCTTCCAAGTTCTACACGATTGCACTGTGCCATTTGCTTTCAGAGACAGGGAACAGATCTAGTTCCACAGAAGGTTAGCAATGCCACAGTGGTTTTCAGCCATGTCACAACTCACAAAAGAGCATCCCAAGTCTCAAACATCGTCGTCTCAATCTCGCGTAAAGAAATTCTATAGAACTGGACCTTAGCTTTCACCTCCTAAGGCTTTCTTAGATTTATGACATGTGACAAACATTAATCTTAAAGCACAATAGCAATTTAAAATAAAATAGTTGGTTCTTTTTTCATCTCTCATTTGCCATACAATTCATGTCTTTAACACAGTAGCAATTTAAAATTTATGTGTTCCAAACAAAAGAGCTAATCAAGCTACTCTAAGATTAGGTTTTACTACGTGTCTTAAATCTAAGAGAAATCTTAAGAGGTGTGAGCTAGAGCTCAATCCCATACAATTTCGTTCCCAATCTCTTGTCTCCTGCATTTGTTGTTTTGTGGGATGATAAAACTGATAATGTACTGGGTTATCTCTATGCTTGATTTGGAAGGGATGGTGGTGCTAGACTTGTTGCCCTCGGTCGGATGGCGGCATGTCCAGTCACGAGCCAATCTCTATGCTTAATTTGGGAGGGATGATGGTGCTAGACTTGTTGCCCTCGGTCAGATGGCGGCATGTCCAGTCACGAGCCAACCACGCTCCCGTCAGTCACCTTCCTCATCAGGGTGGGCGGAGGGCCCCACTGACAGAGACAGGACTATGCCCCTGCGTGTTGCTCCCCCATTGGTTGCAAAGAGCGCCTGGGTGTGGGACCCAGAAAACTGTGGCCTTCTATCTTCGATCATGTGGTGGCCGTCGTCAACTGGCAGCGCGGGCCCGCCGAAATGCTAGTCGTCGGATTTTTTCGGACAAGGTTGGACAGTCGTCCTATACGCAGACCTTGTTTTGTATTGCCACTGTAACACACAAGTACAGTAGTACATTGTTAAATTTTGTGCTCCCGCTACTCCCGAACATAAGAACGTGTTTCACACTCTCTTTTGCAAGGTATGCATCTTGGACCACGTGGAATGTAGGAATTTTTTATTTACGTGAGAATTAAATTATTTTTTACAGAATTCTTGTACTCCAAATATGCCATCAATTTTGTGTTGAGAACAGGGAAAGATGTTAACGTAGCGCATTGTTACCATGTCTCTCGATGTTCTTTGTAGCAAAGCAGGATTCACGTTGAGGTATGTCAAGATACGAATATGTAAATTCAGACTCTTTGTACATACTGTATTAGTCTAGAATTACGCTAGTGCACACAGTATAATATAGATAAAATATCGACTATATGCATAATAAAATAAAGGAAAAGACTCTAATATTACTAATTATCAAAGTACGACCTTATGGCTAAACTTACAACTTATTAGTCTGAAGGACTTAAAATCTAGCAGCGAAAAACAGAAATAAACGTAGTAACCATTCGACATACCTACATGCAATCGACTGGGAAGCGAAGGCCTAATCCGTGAAGTCGTCAAAGTATTCTCCATCTGGTACCTTCTGTTGATATAGCTCCTCCTCCTCAACTGAGCAACAGTGGGTATAAAGCTGTGAATACATTCGTACTCAGCAAGTCATTTGTAACAAATAAATGTAATATAATATGCAAGACTTACCAATAGATAGCTGAAAGGTTAATTTGTAGAAAGCAATAATTTTAAGTAAATATTGTAAATAGATTGAGAGCGAACTTTAAAGAAAATTGATAATAAATAAATAATCAATAGAATTGAATAAACTATTTGTGAACCTCCCATTCACAAGCTAAACCAACAATGAACTAACCATTCACTTTTCAAAGATAACCGACCAAATTTTTATAAAAATTTACCTCTCATGTGAAATTACCGAGCATTGTCCATAACAGAGGACACAACTATTCAAATAGTTTTATACACTGCAGAGGTTGCACAACTGTATTCACAAGATATGATTAGCCTTGTGCTAAGAAATTGCAATAAGACCTTTACAAAGTTCAACCTAAATTCAATTCTACCCATTAGGGTTTCGCATCACACCCCCCTGCATCTCATGGAAATCAGCAACCTTGCTCATTACAATAGCGAGATTGAAATTGAAATATCCCAAATTAATTAGCCAGATTTATCCCATACAAGACATGTGATTTGCACGATAAGGCTCAAATCAATGACGTACAAAGTTAAGTCCTTATCATTACTCAAGTGAGACTTTCATATCCCTCGAAATGAATCTACACTTTTTTCTTTATTACACGATCACTCGTCCAAGTGAAAACCAATTTTGTATAACCAACACCAATAACACATCAATATCATGGTACACAAATTTTATCACTATGGCTCCAACTACGATTCAATATCTCATTAAGTTAAATTAATTAATTGATCACATATGATGACGAACCCATCGAATTATAAGCATAGCTGAGCATATTAATCGTACCACCCATGTGACTTCTAGTATGGTATCACTAAATAATTTTTCATCCTATGGTGACAATGGTATCATGGTATTCAAATTATCAAAAAGGGATTAATCAATTAGGTTGGTAACTACTAAGTATAAAGGTTTGTAAATAAATAGCGATGCAAGATAATTAAAAACAAAATAGATAACTAATAGATTAAAAGCTAGATTCAACATGATCGAGGAACACGACTTGTCTTGGCCTGGCTCTGCACCTCCTCCGATCCAACACGCACGCACGCTCCGAACCGACTATCCTATCTCATGGGATATGCTCGATAAAAGACAAGACCACGTCCACGGACGTAGACATGGCGAGGAGGCAGTAGCACCTCAGATGAGTAAGCCATATCACATCTTGTGTTAGGACGCTTTTTGTACTGCTATATATGTACAATTTTCAATAATACAAAATTCTACAAAAAAAAATTACACAATCAAGTTCGCTGCTTAAGTATCCTTGAAAAAATTCATAATTTTTTGTGCTCATTTGCTAAATTAAAAAATACCTACAAATAGTTAATGATTTTCAAGTAAAATTAAAAAGGATAAAATTACGAATAAAATACACAATGAATTACACTGTGTCGGGAAGCTCCACAAAATATTTTGTAAGTTTTTAAGATCATTTACTATATATAAAATTTCAACATGCAGTACGGATAAATAAATTTCCTAATTGCGCTATAAAACTAATTAACGACTACGGCTAATTGCTTTCCACATGGTGGCCATGCGGTAGCGAGCTCGGCTACTTGGTGGCCGTGCGGCAGGCCCTAGATGCACATCCATTGTGTAGTCCTGTGACGTGTTGCTACTTGTGCCTCTGCCGCACGGTGGCCGGATAATAAAAGTGTTATTTTTTATATTGCCACGTAACTGACGCTATTATTATAATTAGACCTCAAAATAAGCCAAAAGTGCAAAAAAGTCCCACCATGATATGGTTTGTTCGCATACAAACAACAATGCATACGAGTACTCACAAAAGGGAATAAATAGATATGGGGTTTGTCCACCCAAGCAAGACCGCAAAGGACAACTATTTTGCGTGCAAATGGTTCACTCAAACCATCATTTGCGCCAGATATATCTTCTAATTTGTCGTTGGGTAACTTTTTTCAAGTAAATTTTACAAAACTACGTAATTATTGTCGAAACTATTGCAAAACTAGGTCTCCTCAGACCACATATTTTAATAGTTCGGTCGGATGCTAAACTAGGTTTCATAAGACTACATATTTTAATAGTTCGATCGGATGCTACAAGCACATAACCATAGGGCCCACTGGAAGTGAAATGCAAACTATTATCTAGCGTGGTGGCTGAGGTGGCAACAGGATGGGTGTACAAGGCTCCTTTATGACACGGACACATGGGTCTAAGCGTCTTGAGTTGTTAACATTTCACAACAGCTCCAAATCTGTAGTTTTGCAATACATTTGCACTTAAAATCTGTAATTCTGCAAAGTTGTTGTTTAAATCAGTTTTCGATAGATTTGAAAATAAACTTGTAGTTTTGCGAAATTTTATTTTTTACAAGGAGATGGCAGGGGTAATTACGTAATTAAAAGGCTCACGGAAGTAAGCCTCGAGTGTGTGCTCAATAACCACTAGAACCCAGCTCATTTCCGAAACTATCACGGCCCAAGCACAGAGCACCAGGCCACGACACGTCGACACCTAACTGACCCACGTGTACATAGCCCACGACGCTGCTATTTCGATTTGTTGAGAAACTCTCGCTGGCGACCAGTCCGAGCGATTCCTCTGAATCACTAGCGGGCTTGAGAGAATTCTCCCCCTGAATTTTGCACTTCTCTAAGTCTATCATACCAATCCCTCGCACGCACCTTTTCAAAGCTAGATTTTCACAAGACTTAGTATGCAGTACTTTGATCTCGTCCATCTTTTGCAATTCATGAGCATAGAAGAACTTGAGGTTGATATGCTTTGTGAGATGACTATTCACATAGCCAATTTGTACTTGTGCAACGCAAGCAACATTATCTTCATAGATAATTGTGGGGGTTTGCACAATGTTCATCCCACATGACTGCTGGATGTGGTGAATCATTCGGCGTAGCCAAGTGCATTCACGTGCGGCTTCATACAGCGCTATTATTTCTGAGTGGTTCGTCGAGGTAGCTACAAGGCTTTACTTAGATGATTTCCAGGAAATTGCAGTTCCACCACACAGGAATACATAGCCTGTTTGTGACTTTGCGGTATGCGGGTTAGACAGGTACCCAACATCTGCATAGCCAATCAAGTTCAGATCTTGATTTTTTCTGTAAAACAATCCAAGGTCCTTGCTTCCTTGGAGATATCGAAAGATGTCCTTTCTGCCCTGTTAATGCCTTTTGGTGGGTTTTGCACTATACTTTGCTAACAGGTTCACGGCAAAAGCAATATCCGGGCTAATGCAGTTTGCTAAGTACATGAGTACTCCAACTGCACTCAAGTATGGGAATTCCGGCCCCAGGACTTCCTCCCCCTCTTCCCTAGGTCGGAAAGGATCTTTTTCTTATTGTAAAGATCTTCCGATCATCGGTACTTTTAATGGGAATGCTTTCTCAAAACGAAATCTTTCTAGCACCTTCTGGGTGTAGGTCGACTGGTGTACCAAGACTCCTTCAGGGATATGCTCAAGCTGTAGACCTAGGCAAAACTTGGTCTTGACTAATTCTTTTATTTCAAATTCTAACTCCAAGTAGGAGTTTGATTCTTTTATATCTTCCATTGTCTCGATGATATTCAGATCATCTACGTACATTGAGATTATACAGAATCCATCCTAGGATCGTCGTATAAACACACAAGGACAGTTTTCATTATTCGTGTAGCCTTTCTTGCAGAGAAAGTCGCTTAAGCGATTATACCACATTCTGCCAGATTGCTTTAGTCCATATAGGGACTTTCTAAGTTTCACACTGTACAGATTTCTATTTGCTCTGTCTTGGTTCGGGAGAGGTATTCCTTCAGGGACTTTCATATAAATCTCCGAATCCAAGTTACCATAAAGGTATGCAGTCACAACATCCATCAATTTTATTTCTAAGTTCAAGTTCACTGCCATTGAGATCAACTATCTAAAGGTAATTTCACTCATGACCGGGGAGTAGGTTTTTTCATAATCAACTCCAAGATGTTGAGCGAAACCTTGTGCTACCAGCCTTGCTTTGCATCTCACTACTTCGTTTCTTTCATTCCTCTTTCGAACAAATACCCACTTGTACCCTACAGTGTGCACATGGGGAGGTGTGCGGTATACGGGCCCAAACACCTCTCTTTTGTTCAGAGATAGCAATTCGGTTGCTATTGTCTTCTTTAAATCTTCCCAATCTGATCTTTTCTTACATTCAGCGAGCGATTCGGGCTCGGGATCAAGATCAATGATTGTGGCAATTTTCTTTGCGAAGTAGATATCGACACTGGCTGTTGTCCTGTTCAGGAACTCTTCCGTGTGCACATAATTTATAGCTATTTCTTTATAAGTTGCTTCTTCTGGAGTTTCATCTTGCGCATCGCTTCCTTCAATTGCGATGGCAAGTCCCTTTAGTTTTTCAGCTCCGATGTGTGCGCACACATCCATGCCGTTGGAGATATTCATATTCGGTATGCCCTTTTCTGAAGGTGTCATAATCATGTCAGGTCTCAACTAGCTCCCCTTCTCATTCTGGCGGACTTCAGTAATCGGCTGTGATAAGTTCTTCTTATCCTTTTTCGCCAGGCGCCCTTGGTTATTTTGGATTCGAGGAGCCGGAGTTTTCGTCCTTTTATTTTGAGGCCTCTGGACGGGATTAGGGATACCTTCAATTCTCTTTGGTATTTCAACCCTCTTCGGTGCATTGCGTGCAGGCACATGCGACTTAGTCACGCTCTTCAAATCACTAAAGTGATCAGGCAGTTGATTTGGTAATACTTGCAAATCTATAATCTTCTAGACCTCTTTTTTAGTTTCACTAGTGCGCGGGTCATGTGCAGGAATTCCCGTGGCTTCCCACGTAATTTCTCGATATTTTTCCATCAAGGGGTTGATTTCCTCCCCCTAATGTCAGAAAATTATCCTCATCAAAAATGCAGTCAGCGAAGCGAGCAGTAGTGCAAATCTCCCGACATAGGTTCAAAATACTTGATTATGGATGCAGTCGCATAACCAACGTATATCCCAGTCTTACGGAGAGGGCCCATTGCAGTTCGCTGCGGAGGGGGTATAGGTACATAAACCTTGCATCCAAACCTCCTGAGATGAGAAATTTTTGGTGTTGACCATTGCGCTAGTTGCATAGGTGAATGGATGTTGTAGGCCGAAGGTCTAAAGTTGATGAGATTTGCTGCATATAAGACTGCGTGTCCCCAACATGTAGCTCACAAATTACAATTCTCCAAAAAGGGTCGGGCAATAAATTTAATTCTCTTGATTAAAGTCTCTGCCAAACCGTTCTAGGTATGGACATGCGGTACCGAATGCTCAACTGCAATCCCCATCGCAATACAATAATCATCAAATGCCTTTGAAATAAATTCTCCGGCATTGTCTATTCTGATGGACTTGATGCGATGATCAGGGAACACATTTCTGATGTGAATGATCTGCGAGATCAATTTGGCAAAAGTATGGTTTCTTGTGGATAATAAACCCACATATGACCACTTCGAGGAAGCATCAATGAGCACCACAAAATACCTAAATAGCCTTGAGAAGAACTAAATGGGACCGCAAATGTCTCTATGGATGCGTTCCAGGAATGTAGGGATTTGATCCTTCACTTTCAGAGTGGAGAGTCTAGTAATTAATTTCCCGGTGGCACATGCAGGGCACACAAAATCTTCGTGATTTGGGAAATTCTTCACATTAATATTATGCTAGTGAGAATTTTTAATTATATTTCTCATCATCCTAAGACATGGGTGGTCTAATCTGTCATGCCAGAAACAGAATAGTTCAGAGCTTCTAAATACTGTCTTCAGGGCAGTATAGGCTACAGGTGCCTTAATGTTGGTATAATATAGCCGAGTTTCTAGTGAAGGAAGTTTTTCTAATACCCTTTTGCCATTCTCTTCGCGCTTCGTGACGAACAGATATTTCTTACCGTACTCTTCTTCAGTCTCAATGTGGAAACCATTGGCGCGAATATCCTTAAATC
Organism: Melocanna baccifera; assembly: GCA_036346265.1. Taxonomy (NCBI): domain Eukaryota; kingdom Viridiplantae; phylum Streptophyta; class Magnoliopsida; order Poales; family Poaceae; genus Melocanna; species Melocanna baccifera. Next base: position 1,148,883 of record CM070690.1, read on the forward strand.
TTAGGAGAGTTTTAGTCGATTTTGGGTACAATAAGGCTTCTTTAATGACCAAAGTTGTGCCCATTGGAAGTATAATTGTGGCTCTTCCGGAACCAATTATACATGCATCGCTTTCGGCGATTGTCGTAAAGCTGCCAGTGCTCTTATGAATCGACTGAAAATATTTAGTCTCTCTTAAGATGGTATTCGTGGTACCACTGTCGGCAAGGCATACTTCCTCCATAGGGCGCCACACGTGCTCTAATATAAGGTATTTTATTAATATGTATTAGAATACATACAACACATAAATAAAACACACAAATATTAGAATATATCATGTCATTGTAAACTGAATAAATGAATGAATTATTTCAAAATCATCCAAGCATCACGAGAAAACAAAACTAAAGTACAATTCATGCAAGTTCTAACTTGTCCATTTAATGTAAAATAAATGACAATTAACGTCTCATGCATTTTATGCATCAGACGGAATCAACTAGAAAGTCATTGACTTTTTCGGCTATCTTTTCAAGAGTGATATTCTCTTCGAGAGAAATTATGGAGGTGGCTACCTCTAAGTCGTAAGGAGGTGCTGCCGCCGAAATGGACTCAACCTCTATTAAATCAGGCAGCTGCTCAATATGCTCCCCCTCAACTGCTGCAAGGCAAGCACCTTGAACTCCCGGTTCGTGATACCAGTCATCTACATGTGATGAATGAAATAAATAAGTTTACTTCAGGTAAACATGCATGGAATAATTTACTGCGGGTAAATAAATGGTACAATAGATTCTCATGATGTTTCATAATTTTCTATGTATTTTTCATAATTTTACTACTAATTTCAGTGATTAAAAGTAATTTAAACAATTACAAATAACCAAAATAGTAAATAAATACAGAAAATAATAATGGCAGAAATAAATAATCTTCAAATGCTAAAAATAATGCAAAATTTGAGTTCCCGAGGCCATTTCATGCTAGAATATAAATTTTCAGTGAATTCTGCATTTTCTAAGGGTCTATACGCAAATTTTCAGTTTAGAGAAAAATTCGTGCAATTTTCTGATTTACCGAGGGGTTTTCTGCAAAATTCTGGACCCGCTCGTAAATCTGAGGACCTACTCGTAATTTTCCGAACTTTGAGACCTTTTCTGCAAAAATCGGGACTCATATGCAATTTTTTTTCTTTGGCCCATTGGCCTTTCGGCCCGTTTCCCCGGCCGATGATGGCCGGCTTAAGATCTAGTGCTAGGGTTTCCCCTAGCACTAAGCTGGCAAACGGCGACGGTTGGGCTCAAAGCCCTTCGGCGGCGCGGCAAGGCGATGCGCGGCAAGAGCGGGTGACGCGGGCGACGGGGAAGCGCGCTGCGGGCGGCGGAGGCGACGGCCATGCGGGTCGGGCCGGCGGGGCAATGCAGCGCGACGGCGCGGCGCCCGCGGCGGCTTCGCGTTCGATCACGGCGGAGTGGCGCACCATGCGCGGGCACGCGCGAGGCGATGGCGGCGCCGTCGCGGGCCGGACGGCGGACGGCGCCATTCGGCGCGGTGCGGCCGGGGCCGATGTGACGACGACAACGACGGCTCGTGCGGGGGTCGACTGCTGGCGCACATGCGGGTGCGACGGCTGCCGAGTGGTGCCTCATGCGGGGAGACGGTGCGCATACAGGCGCGGTGGGCATGCAGTGCCGCCCTTGCGAATCTTTTCTTGTGCAATTATCGAACAGAAAAGATGCATAAAATTTTCGTTTCTAATCTACGATGCAATCAACATCTACCCCTTTTCACAATCTATCGATCGACATTGTGCCGTCGACTTTAGGTCTGCTCGCGGTAGATTATGGCGGATTTGCATCGTTTTCTACAGTGCAATCAACATCTACCCCGTTTCGCAATCTACGGATCGACATTGTGCCGGCGACTTCAGGTCTGCTCGCGGTAGATTAAGGTGGATTTGCACCGTAGAAAACCAATCTAGAACACGAAGAAAAATTACAATTTCAAGCGATCTAGAAAATCAATCTATTAGGCTTCGATGATTATCTTCGTTCACCGGAGTATAGTTGTGCTGATAACGTGTTGAGAAACCCTCGCTGACGACCAGTCCGAGCGATTCCTCTACTTAGAATAAGAACAAATCAATCACAGAAAGCGACAGAATAATAAATTGAACACAAAGAGGTAGAGAGAATTTCTGATCTTTCTTTATTTGCTTTTAATTACATTAGGTATAAATTAACCATATGATTCTTTATTTACAGGGAATGGTAAAGTATTCACTGAAAATAAGAACTTTTAAATGAAGAGTTTTTCCCAACAAGATTCTCTTCCGCTCACGTAGCCTCGCACGGCAGCTAGTACCAGCAGCCACTGGTCCACAGACCCGGTCCACCCAACCTACCTCCACCCGCAGTTTTGGCGCGAAGAATTGGCGCCAACCCACCGCTACCTTCCCGCCAAGCACACCCCACCCGCCAAACCCTTCCTTCTTCCCCAACCCAAAAACTCTTGCGCCTCACCTCGCGCGCGCACACACGCCCAGACGCAAGAACCAATCCCAATCCTCAAGCCCTCGGTGAGATCCGGAAGCTTCTGGAAGCATCTTCTTCGATGGAGGCATTCGGTGGGTTCTTCGTGGACGAGAAGGCGGCGCGGGTGGAGAACATCTTCCTCGAGTTCCTCAAGCGGTGAGACCAGCGCCGCCACAGCGTCCGCTGCCCACCTTCCTTCATTTCTAGGGTTTCCTGAGGGTCCGATTTGTTTGATGCGTGGGGGGTTTCTTGGATCTTTAGGTTCAAGGAGCCGGATGCGGCGGAGCCGTTCTACGAGACGGAGATGGAGGCAATGCGGTCGCGGGAGTCGACCACCATGTACGTCGACTTCGCCCACGTCATGCGCTTCAACGACGTCCTCCAGAAGGCCATCTCCGAGGAGTACCTCAGGTGAGATAGCAATTTTTTTGGGTGTGAATTGGAAATTTGGGGAATTTGTAGCTGGATTTGGGGACGAAAAGGCGACGGCTTTTGGTTTGTTTACTCTGATTCAACAAGGAAATTGTCAGATTGGGTTTTTGGCTGGATCTGGGAGGGGGCCATGAGGCTTTTGGGGGTTTCTTGGTTGAATTTTAGGTGAAACTGGCGTGTTGGATTTGTGGAGGAAGAGGTGCTCAATGTGTTGTTAAATCCAGCATGCTTTGTCATTTCCAACAGTTGAATTGTTTTGGTTTGTTGGATAACTTTTTTTTGTGGTACAGTTTTTGGTTAGGATTTCAACGAAGTAGCAATACTTTTTTATGTTTGTTCGGCAAATTTGATTAGTAATTGAGTTAGTACACATTAGCTTGTTCATATGTTACATGGAGGAAATGGATGCTCATATGCGGCATTTGATTTCATCAGGTTTGAGCCGTACCTCCGGAATGCGTGCAAGAGGTTTGTGACGGAGCATAGGGCCGGGGAGAACCGTGCGCCCATCATCTCTGATGATAGCCCCAACAAGGATATTAACATTGCTTTCTACAACATCCCGATGCTGAAGAGGTCTGTACTTGCTCCTCGATGTGTTGGGCAACTGAACAATTCGTGCAATGGCCTGTGGTTCACTACGAATGTGTGAAACTTACCAAAGACATGCAGTTGTTGGTCAAAATGTTTGTCAGTGCTCCAGACTGCCGTGTTAAATACTACAGAATTGAAGGAGCACATTGCGTGCAGAATTTAATTTTAGTGTCATCTGCTTCTGTGTATAGATACTGCAGTCTAAATTATTGACATTTCACATTGCTCTGATAGATCATAGGTATAAGCTAAACTTTTTTATGGTTGACTGAAACTGCTGTTGTAATAGGTTGAGGGAGCTTGGGACAGCGGAGATTGGTAAGCTCACAGCTGTAATGGGGGTTGTGACACGGACGAGTGAGGTCCGACCTGAGTTATTGCAAGGCACCTTCAAGTGCCTTGACTGTGGAAATGTTGTAAAGAATGTAGAGCAGCAGTTCAAGTATACTGAGGTTGTTACTCTGAACTGTATGTTCCATTTGTTTTTGTTTCTCATGCAATGTATCTAATAATGGGTTCCTGTACCTTACCTACAGCCAATAATATGTGTCAATGCAACATGCCAAAACCGATCAAAATGGGCCCTTCTTCGGCAAGAGAGCAAATTCACAGATTGGCAGCGGGTCAGGATGCAGGAGACATCAAAAGAGATACCTGCAGGATCACTACCTCGTTCCCTGGATGTCATTCTGCGGCATGAGATTGTTGAGAAGGCTAGAGCTGGGGACACGTGAGGAAACCTTTTTTTGCATTACTTTGTAGTCGTTGGATTGACTTTCTTTTATTAAAATGTTCTGTTTTGGGCATTTTCAGGGTAATATTTACTGGAACTGTTGTTGCAATTCCAGATGTTATGGCACTAACTTCACCTGGTGAGAGAGCAGAGTGTCGTCGGGAAGCTCCTCAGCGAAAGAACGGGTCAGGTGTCCAAGAAGGTGTCAAGGGCTTGAAGTCCCTTGGAGTAAGAGATTTATCATATCGCCTGGCTTTTGTGGCTAACTCGGTGCAGGTATGAACTCTTTCTAGCAATAAAGTTCCTTCTGACTAGTTTAGTTTTAATATTTATCTTATAAGGCTCTCATCTCTCTTCAACATTGTTAGGTGGTGGATGGCAGGAGAGAAGTAGACATCAGGGATCGAGACACAGATGGTGATGATAGCGAGAGACTGAAGTTCACTGTAAGTTAATTTACTCTCCAAGAACTACGGCTCTGTATCCTTGAAGGAAAAGGGAGTTTGCCCTTTTCGGAAAACTACTACAAGAGCTAGTTCTCACATGGTATTCTATTCAAATTATTTTTCTGGTGTGCCATAGGAAGCTGTTATGATTTGGTTTAACCATATTTGTGTTATTTGTATTTTTTCTTTGTGACATGCATACAAGCAAGCTCCTTTTATTCTTTTTATATCCTGAACTGGTGTATGATCCTAGTACATTGTTAAATTCGTGTGCTACATGTGAATGTTATGGATGTTAGATTACGAAATGAATCATTCTGAACGGCTATGCAAGCTGCTATCTGTTTTACTTCTGTGGGATTGTCTCCTAAATCACTTCCTTTTAACCATGCAGTTGTTAGCGGTTACACTACTTGTATTCATAACTGTCTTATGTTTAACAGGAAGAAGAGGAGGATGAGATTGTTAGGATGAGGAACACTCCTGATTTTTTCAATAAGATAGTTGATAGCATCTGTCCTACCGTCTTTGGTCATCAAGAAATAAAGAGGGCAATCTTTCTCATGCTTTTGGGTGGTGTTCACAAGATAACACATGAAGGTATAAACCTTAGAGGTGACATAAATGTCTGTATTGTTGGAGATCCAAGTTGTGCAAAGTCTCAGTTCTTAAAGTAAGCTTTCTTCTCTTGTATTCTCATTGTCATATTTTAGAATGTCTTCTGATTCTGTGATTAACAAAGTCAAGGGTTCATCATGAAATGTTGTCTTTCCTGATATATAAACTTTGTAGTGCTGCTTCATATCACGACTGAAGGATGACTCAGTACAGTACCATGCGACTTATTTTAGTGTGCTAATCAATGTTCTATTGTTATAAACTGCTTGAACATGTTTTGTTGTATAATAATATGTTTTTTGTGGGTTGAAATATCAATTAAACATATTTCTAGCTGCTCGTGAACTTTTTTTCTCTTGGATTGGGCCTCCTATCTGGTTACTTGATTGAGTTCGTTGCTTCACCTATCATGATGAAATCTAAAATGTGGTGTTCAATCCAATCCTCAGATATACTGCTGGTATTGTTCCACGATCTGTTTACACATCCGGGAAGTCCTCATCTGCTGCTGGTTTGACAGCAACTGTAGCTAAGGAACCAGAGACTGGTGAATTTTGTATTGAGGTAATACCATAATATCATTTTTTTAGCAACTTGATCCATTTCTATTGTTAGTACAAATATTTGTGGATGCAGGCAAGACATTGAGAAGTCTACATTTGCTTTGAGTTGCATAGTTATTGCTGAGTTCAAAAGTTGTAGTTCTAGTCAGAACGAGAGTTATTGTGACTTCAAAAGTTGGTGGAAGTCATTATATTGTTCAAATCCAAGCTCGTATGGAAGTCATAGCAACATGTCTGAAGATAGTTAGCTTCCATTGAAGCATTTAAACAATGTATAGGCTTTATTACTAAATGCCAAATTGTGCTCCATTGAGCTAAAATGTGTACTTTTATCTGCTGACTAGAAGTCACTTAGTTTGTGTACAGCCTTGCTGGTTCTGATGTTTTTCGTTTGTTGCTGCTACCATTTTATTTCCTGCAGGCAGGTGCACTCATGTTAGCTGATAATGGCATCTGTTGCATTGATGAATTTGATAAGATGGACATTAAGGATCAGGTAGGCTTACCAATTTTTAGTTATTATTGCCTTAGCCTTTTTTGTTCACTGTGATGTGAAAACTTAATGAGTGCCAATCTCATTCGTCCATAGGTCGCTATACATGAAGCAATGGAGCAGCAAACCATTAGCATAACAAAAGCAGGAATACAAGCAACTTTGAATGCACGAACTTCAATTTTGGCAGCAGCAAATCCCACAGGAGGACGTTATGACAAGTCAAAACCACTTAAGGTAATTCAAACAAACTTTGAATTATAATTCATCTTGTGATCTTTTAATTTTTTGCATCCTTTATTTTGTTTGAATCTTGTGGGGTGAAAATTGAAGTTGTTGAAATCTAATATTTCATTTGCTGCAATACCTGCCAGTACAATGTGGCATTGCCACCAGCTATTCTTTCAAGATTTGATCTGGTATACATCATGATCGATGAACCTGATGAAAACACTGACTACCACATTGCTCATCACATTGTGAGAGTCCATCAAAAACGTGAAGAAGCACTTGCCCCTGCATTTAGCACTGCAGAATTGAAGCGTTACATTGCTTTCGCAAAATCTTTGAAACCTCAGGTTTGTCTCTCCGTGCTCTTGGGAAACAGACTTTAAATCGTCATCAACTTATAGTTATTGATTTATATCATTTCAGCTGAGTTCAGAAGCAAAGAAAGTTATGGTTGAATCGTATGTTGCCCTTCGAAGAGGTGACAGTACTCCTGGTACTAGGGTCGCTTACAGGATGACAGTTAGGCAACTAGAGGCATTAATTAGGCTGTCAGAAGCTATTGCCCGAAGTCATTTAGAAAGAGTTGTAAGTAAAATCCTCATTCATATATTACATGTATCTGAGGATGACACACTGCAAGTTGTTTTCTGTTTTTATGATCTTTGCATTGAGTTATTATCCTTTCTCCAAAATTTTGCTTCTAACTTCAATTGATCTTAAAATCTTATAGGTTCTCCCAGCCCATGTCCGCATGGCAGTTCGATTGCTCAAGACATCCATCATCAGGCGAGTTTGCTGACTATATAACCTTTGTAAGCACTGATATTTCTTCATGTTATCACTAACATAGAAGCTTGTTAAATGTGCAGTGTGGAATCAAGTGAAGTTGATCTCTCTGATTTCCAAGATGCCGAGGATGGCACAAATGTACCTGCTGATAATGACGCCGGACAGCTAGCAGAAACAGATGCTGCTCCTCAACAGGATGGTGCAGGTGGGTTTCCCACTATTGTTAATATGGTTCTCTTTTTTCAGTAAGTTTTGTTCTAATCATTTTCTGTTTATTTGTAATGTCAAAACTCCAGAAAATGATCAAGCGCCGGATGCTGGTAAGAAGAAACTGGTTATAACTGAAGAACATTTCCAGAGAGTTACACAAGCTTTGGTTATGAGATTGCGGCAGCAGGAAGAATCAGTCAGGAAAGAAGGTACTGATACTTTTACATGACTTGTATTATTGATACTTCTCTTCTTGAGTTTACATGACTTTTGTCTTATTGATTAATCTTGACCTGCTCCCTGGCCTTGTATATGTATCCTAGCAATAATGTTTAGCTCAACATTTCCAACTTAGCATGAAGAATGGAAGTATATCCTTAGTTTCAAATAAGAAAAACAATTCCAACTGCCTGTTTGTCATCCAAAGTTCCTTAGTTGTGATCGTGCTTCAGAAACATGAGTGTGGTATCTTTTTTAGATTATAGTCTCTGGTGGGCACTAGGTTGGGTAACAATAGTTCTTGAATGGTACACATATAATAAATATTTGTTAATATTATGAAATGATAGTCTGCAGTTCAGCATGGTATTACTATTACATTGTTGTAGTTTTTCTGCTTTTCATGGATAGTAGATCATTTTTTGAACAAGGTTTCTTTCCCACCTACAGCTGACCCAGAAATTGAATCTGACATGCTTCCATGTTGTCTATCTGACTTTGCTGACGCAGGACATGGTATGGCTGGCATGAAGCAAGGGGATCTAATCATTTGGTATGTCGAGCAGCAGAATGCCCAAGGTGCATACAGTTCAACAGCAGAGGTGAAGGAAGAAGTGAAGTGCATCAAGGCGATTATAGAGGTAAAACCTGTATTAATCAATGTACAGTAAGTATGGACATTTCCATCCTAATTGCATCATAGAAGGGTACATCAAAATTTGCTCCACTGCAAACTCTGAATTGACCTTTAACCTCACAAAATAAAGTCCAATCAGCATGTAGGATGTAGCATCACCGAGTCTTCGCATGTTACTTACCTGTCGATTGATCTGCATATGCAGAGGCTAATACAGAGGGAAGGCCATCTTATAGTCATAGATGAAGGAACTGCCCCAGCAGCAGACGACAGTGGTGCGCGAAGAGCATCCGAGAGCAGAATCCTGGCAGTTAATCCGAACTATGTTATTGATTAACCCATCTGAAGGCACCCGCTAACGCGATCCAGTTGATGTGTTTAACCAATAGAATCGAGATTCTAGTGAGCACCCTGTGTTATTTCTCTAGAAATGTTGAGATGCTCTTTGCAATGGTGCACATGATCTCCAAAATTGCATAATTATTTCTTGCTCCGAGGTATAGTGAGGTATGATAAGCAGCATCTGTAGTATGCCTGTGTATTTTTCACCACATCCGATTCTTAGTTGATCAAATATTCAGATTAAATCATACGTCATCTTCTGTACAATCGATTTATTAATTTTATATCTTTTAATCTATATATGTAAATATATTAAACTGTGATATTTTTAGAAACTAAAGGAAATTATCTACTACATTCTAGTTATGTCTAAAACTAGCTACGTATGCTAGTTTGTGTAGACGGTTGATTATTGTTAAGTTCTCGAAGTGGGGAATTGTTTATGTGATGGAAGGAAAATTTTACCATTCCGACAATATTTATTATAAACAATTTGTTGATATCTAGAAGAGCTTCTATGTTGTTGAGATCTTTCTTGGAATAAAAAAAACGGCATCACATCTATTACATTCATAGTCTGGACTAATATAATATGATCGATTGTTATATGTGGATGAAACAATACAGGGAAAAGAGCGTTAAAGAAAGAAAAACAAACAGACATAGTAATCGTATAAAACGTAATGGCTAAAAGGAAAAACAAAAAAAGATATAGGATGGGCTGTATTGTTAAACCTTGTAAGTGAGAAATATGTTCCTTAGAAAGAGAAACAGTTGGTTCTCTTAGTGGATTTGGATTAAAAGATCATATGTTACCTGAAACCTAAAGCAAATGTAGTAGTAGACATGGAGTAAGACATGATGAAACTTGTATGGCTAGAAGCAAAAGAAAAGCAGAAAATAGAAGAAGAATTTCAAAAGAAATAATAAAAGGAAGAGACTTCTACCAATAGCGCGCTACAAATTAGATAACCTCTTTTTTTCTATTGTTCACTACTTTAGAAATACTAATCAATGGGCAAAAATGATCTCCTATTATGTAGGCAAATATGGAAAACAAAGGATAAAGAAGCAGTATAAATCAGAAGTAATAAAAAAAAGATAAAGATGCAGAACACGAAAACGTATAAATGCTATTGCAGCAAACCCATATTATAAAGCTAAGTATAGAAAGAATAAAATCTGAGAAGATAATAATAACAATTACAGTATAGTAATAGTGAAACACAAATGCTGTATTAGATAACTAAGAGCACAAAAAGGTAATTACTACGACACGGAAATAAAACCAACGATTCCTAGATGAGATGTAAACTGACCAGCACAACCGGTGATGAATGATAATGGAACTCAAAATGATCCTGTAGCATACAATAAGTGACAGTAAGTCTACAGGTAAAGGAATAGCCACCGAAGCAGGAACACTACACAAGGAGAGCACAGAAGCGATGGAAAATGCAAACAACGGCATGGGAAAAAGAATCAGTACAGGGTAAAGTAAGCATATAAAAAACTAATCATGACAAGAAAGATTATTCAGAATTACTCAACTACAGAAGGGAAACAGGACAGGCATAAAAAGAAGAAAAACAATGTAACATGCATAACGTAATAACAGAAAAGGAATGTTACGATCACGAAAAGGCTGTAAAAAGAGAGGGACATAAACATGAATAAAGATGAAGGCATAAATAAAGATGAAGGAACAATCTGTGGAGGCAACATAATACGGGCAGGAAGCCTATTTCTGTAATTAATGGAGAATATAGTAAGTATTAAACACGAATTACACTGGCTACTGACGCAGGAACACTACATAAGAAGAGGACAAAAGCGGTAGGAAACATAAACAATTCATGGTACGAAAGAAATAACTAATGCAGAGGAAATTAAGTGCATACAGAAGACAATTACCAAAGGATTAATCAAGGCGATGTAGGGACAAACTTCAAACACAACGAACTGAAACCGCTATTCTTAGACGGTATATAAGGCGAGGAACACTACATAAGAAGAGCACAAAAGCGATACGAAACGTAAACAATTCATGGTACGAATGAAATAATTAATGCAGAAGAAATTAAGTGCATACAGAAGACAATTACCACAAGAAGGATTAATCAAGACGATGTAGGGACAAACTTTAAACATAACGAACTGAAACAGCGATCCTTAGACGGTATTTAAGACGACCAGCACTAATGATGCAGAACGGCCGTTGAACTCGGAATGATACCTGCATTTAAAAGAGAGCAAGAAGGTAAGAATAAACAAAAGGGAGAAGGAATCAGCAAGTAATCAACAAAGCAGCAATTAGAACGGATATATAGTAAATAATCACTAAACGACAACAAGAAAATGGAAGAAGAAAACAAAAGGAGAGAAGGTAACAATAGTAAACAAAAGGGAGAACAAATCGAGAAAAAGTCAGGAAGCACAATATTAAAAAAAAAGCAAATAAATGATCCGCAGCAACAGGAAGAAAGAGCACCAGCGAAAGGATGCTTTTATAGCGAATGCTTGGCATGTATGGCAAGAACTCAACCAGTATGATAGAGGAAGCAATGCGCATTAGCTAAAAAGGAGTATTAACGGCACAGAGCGACGATTTAGCCCGCAATGGTTCTGTATCTAAAAGGAAGCAAGAAGCTTACAATAAACAAAAGAGAGAAGGAATCATCAGGAAAGCATAAGCACAACAACTAAGAAGAACGAACCACCCATTTATAAGGGCAACAAACGAAGCAAAAGCTAGTAAGCACAACACTAAAAAAAAGTGAATGTATAGTTTGTGAGCAACAGTAAGAAAGAATGGGAATCGAAGGGTACCTCATAGCGAGCAGTTGCTGCGTATAGCGACGGATGAACCAAGACGACACGGAAGGAATGTGCGCCTCAATCTCCACGATGTTGCCGGGCACCGGACCCACCCACAACAGCTGGGACAAGTCCATAGTGTGAAAATTCTACAAGAAACCATTTGATCAATTAGTGTATAATCATTTTATTTAAGACAAACAAACTAACACTACAATTTCATATGGAGATATCGATGCAATCAAACAATAGCCCAAATTCTAGTACATTTCTAGCATCATATCAAACCTTTTGATGAAATGCCCCCACGATAACACGACAAACTAAAGGGTGAACAAGCACATGCCATCAGCCATCCATCCTATAAAGCGATGGAATTTGCTAAAATAGGCTCATGAACCAGACGCCGCTAAGATGCCACAAGCACATCCCGAACCGCCCCCAACTGTTCGACAGAATGCTCAAGAACGGCGATTGAACCAACGAACCTGTGAGTCGAGCCCGATCCGGGAATCGAAGAAGGATGCCTGCGCGATGACGCCATGGCGCGTCACCGCGGTGGACGGGTGACACCACCACCTTCCGGTGACCCCGACGAGTGGCGCCGAGGCCGGCAGATGCGGGAGCTTGGCGGGTCTATGTCGGACGCAAACGACGAGCATCAAGCAGAACGGGCGTGCGCGGAGCCGACGAGGTGGAGTCAAGTTCTTGGCGAGAAGAGCAAGGAGAGGGAAGGGAGCGCATTGCTGTCGAGGTGCTTGTGTGTACGACGCAGCGAGCACTCGTTGTGTACGACGCGAACCGAATCAAGACGACTGTATGGCGCAAGCTGCATCAAGATGGCACCGAGGAAACAGACATCACAAACCAAAGCAAGACACACCCGAAGCAAGGGCGAAAGAACCGAGGGCGTAAGAAGAACCGAGAGTACCTCGCTGCGAGCACTTACCGTGTACGGCGCGAACTGAACCAAGATGACTGTACAACGCGAACTGCATCAAGATGACGCAGAGGGAACACGCACTACAGACCAAAGCAAGACGCGGCCAAAGCAAGGACGAAAGAACCGAGGGCGCAAGAAGAACCGAACTGAAACAAGGACCAAGAAGGAAGAAGCAAAGAAAGAAGTAACGGACGCGTCCGCTAGACGGAAAGTCGAAATAGAACGGTTCCTGACCAAGTCCGCGCCTCGCGCTCATCACCCAAGGCAAAAGGAAAGCTCACTATAAAAATCAAAGAACGAAGTGCGCCACACCCCTTCTCTGGAAATTTCGGCGGGAGTGCTCGACACAGTAATAAAAGAAAGCAAAACCACCACTCGCTAACTACTGTCCAAGAGCGCCGACATAGCTCGCCTACACGCTGCGCACACACGCGTCGAGCCAACAGCGCAGGAACGCCACATAGTAGGGTCGAGCGACAAGAGAACCCCCCAACTTTGATTTGCGGAGTATTTAATTCTATCATTAAATTAGTCTCAATAATGTTTGTCCACGACTATGTTCAGCAGCAATCGGTTCTGGATAACAGTCTTCTAAACTTCATACTGTTTTACTTCTGAAAGTCATGTTCTTGGATTCATTGGAATCCTTAAAAAATTCCCTATATTTTTAATGTAGACCGGATCTCTAAATTATACTATCTTTTATTTTTAATCTATCTATTAATATGTGCTGTAAAAATATGATAAATTTACCAGACAATAATCTTACACTACTGTTAAAATATTACACTACCGTTTCATGACATGGTTAAAATTGCACCGAAATAAATCTAATGAAGCCCTGATTAGGGTATCTACAGTGTTTAGAGGCCTAGTATAAGGTTGTAAACGAGCGAGCACAGTAGACTGGCTCGAGCCTGATCTAAGCTGAGCGCACGTCTTTAAAAATTAACTAGAAAGGGATACACCGTACGCCGCGCCGTATTGGATAGAAACATGTGTATACGCGTATATGTGTGGAAGCAATCGTTGGGCTGTGCTGTGCGCAGCGTGCGTTAGCTATGTGGATACCAGATGCGGCTTTGTGTGTCAAATGGGCCGGCCAGCTGGGAACATCTAATTCTTCATTTTCATAGCTCAGCCGCAGCTAATTAACGAAAAATGGCAACCAAGACATGTTGTACACGGCAGAGCTCATGTTCTATTTAACCACTATAGTACTTCATGAACAGAACTAAAAAAGAATGGCACTAGGTTGGCAGCCGACACATTCTGAATGCACTGATCGGAAAGCTACTATTTGCGAAAATTTGACACTAGAGCCGCAAAGGAGGAAGGTCAATTCATTATTTGGTTGACACCTTGTCTTTATGAAATCATGTAGCATGATAAACCATGTCAAACTAACACAAAGAGGTATTGCATGGCATACTGCTTTATGCATAGTGTGAACATCTAGATTCTTGGCCTGATTAACTGCTCTGTCAAGATTGCCTCCTAGGTGCCTCTGACCTGGAGAAAGAATGGATTAGAGAAAAAAAAATATTGCAGCTGGATGGCGCATGCTATGCAGACAAACTGTTGAAAAGGCATCCCCCAAATGGCAACTAAAACTTTTTGCCATGCAAAAAGAAAGTACACCAAGGTTACTAACTATTTATAAGTTGTTTCTCCATGACTACAATAACAAACAACATCTATCAAGACTATAACCTCTAAGCACAAGCTAAACAACAGACCTGTAGAGACAGACCATAAGCTTTCACAAAAGTGAAAAGAACCGAAAGTTACAACTCACAGTTAATATTTGACAAACTACGGGAATCAGAACATAGCTTTTTTTGCTGACCCATTTCATCAGCACAAATCAATACAATGTCACGGGGGGACAAACCAAATGTTTTGGCGCCGAATGCTTCGGCACCCAACACTGGTCACTGTTGCACAAAAAAAACACATGTAAGTTTGAGAAACAAAGCAATGTAACCCCATCTAGAAGAGGAAACGCTGAACTCTCACCTTGCAACTAGAACTATTCATGCAATACAATCAATCTTTATTTGAGTTAAAAAAAAGCATCATTGTAATAATGCTAAAACCAGTAGTATAAATTAAGGTCAAATCACCTTAGTGAATGTCAAGGACCTGTACTCCGACGTGAACCCAGAATTCACATCCTCTCGTTTCTTTAGTATGGTTTCATGCTCCTCCTGGAAGGATGCATTTTTTTTTCAGGATTTAATTCAAGCGTTCACCAATTTTAATATCTGTGCCTATCTTTTCCCAAAGAGAACTATTCATATGTACGTAGAACGACAAACTTGAGTGCTTCGATAACTTTAGGACTGTCAGTGAGGAATTTAAAAGGTACAGTGAGGGTCGCTGATAGAGTTGCAAAGCTGGTAAATAAGAGCGCAGCAAGCGCGTCTATAGCAAAATTCTCATCTACTACTGGCTTTTCAGTGTCTAGTTCTTCAACAAGTAGGTCAACAAGGTCGCCGTATTTTTTCCTAGGTGCACTTAGCCTCTGTTTCAGTAGATCAGTCGGCGTCTTTTGCACATTTCTCCTTCCCTGTGAGCAAAAGCATCAGTGACAGAACCACCATAACTTGTTTAAGTTCAGGGTGTCCTAAGTAATATTCAGAGAGTAGGTATTTCATAAAGTGAATATGAATCGATCCAAATCGAGCTACGTGTACAGTACCTGCATGCACCGGCGCCGCCACTAATCACTTTCCTCCCATCGCTCAACGTCGGCGAGTCCGGGTAGCCGCCCAGGCTCGCCGGGCGCTGCCTCCGCCTCTGAACACCGCCGAGGGGCCTAGGCCCGAAGGAAGAAATCAAAACGTTAGGAATCGAATGGAAATGCGATAAAATATCTGAATCAAGCTACTGGCGGAATCTTCACCGCAGTAGAACCAAAACGAATGGCGAGCAACCCGGCCGGTCGACATGGCGAATAAATGCACCGGGTGTGGCTGCCCGACCGGGAGGCGCCGGGACTCGCCATGTCGCGCGCCTTCGGAAACTACTGCATCAAGGACTACGGCGTCATCATTCTCGGCGCCGGAGGTGACGCAGAGGAGGATCAGCAGCCGGGATCAGTTCGTCATCCTGGCAACTGATGGGGCAAGCGACCAATCCTCCTCCATACACTTTCTTTCTTATTTCGCAAAATTCTACTCTCTTTTTTTCTGTACAGCATCTGATGGTTGTGGACAAATGGTAACTTTTCCGGCAGGTCTGGGACGTGCTATCCAACGAGGAGGCCGTGCGGATCGTCGAGTGCGCTGTCCGCACGTGGAGGCGCAAGCAGCGGGGCATCGCCGTCGACGACTGCTAGGCGGTCTGCCTCTTCTTCCACCCGCTGCCATCCTAAACGTGCAGCTCCAGCCTACATCGACGTCAAGAGAACAAAACGCACATTGATGGAAGGAGACTACCATTCACATCCATTTCTTGGTAAAGAGTGCGATGTCGCAGTCGAAGCCTCAAAAGGCAGATCATTACAAATCAGAACGTGCAGTTTGTCTCATGGTTGGGACGCTGCGCGATTGACCTGGACGGACGGTGAACTGCTGCTAGTGGATGACCGGAAACCTCCGCTTTCACACCGTCCTCGTAAAAAATGTACGAGAATCAACACCAGCCACCAGCAAAGGCAGCAAGGAAAAACAGATGCATTTTGGCCTCATTCTCTGCGTGTATGGCTCGGAGTTCCTGTTATGATGGCAAATAGCCACAATTACTGTTGTACATCAATCACAGTATATCAGATCTTTGGCACCATATGTGCGCCAAGAAATCGGAATCTTGTATCTTCTGCACTGATGCATCGTGCATTATTTAGAGCATCCAGGTTAGCAGCAACCGCCCATCGATTTGATAGACGGCAAGCAAATGAAACGTTCAATCTGTGGTGGCTGTGAGAGTCGTCGTCGAGTTAACCACCATGGCGGCTCTTCAACGACTCGGGAAGTCGGGAGGCTCCTCTTCCATGATGCCAGCTCCGGTAGTGGCCAAGTATTCCCTTAGTGTGGTTTTCCGATCACCCAGATAGGTGTGGTCTAAGAAGTAGCTATATATGCTGGTAAGATTTTTCGCAGCGAGAACACTGCAAAGCAATCAGAACCATGAAAGGTGCTTGTAATATCAAAAGGATCAAGCTTCTACATGCCTAATAAAGTAGTGATTGATAGTGATAGATCATGTGAGAAGGTTCAACTTTTTGTTGTGATGAACTATTGTTACATTAGAGGTTTTGATATTTAAATTTTGCAAAAAAAAAATCAGTTTTCAGTTATAATACCAAAAAAAAAAAAGAGAGAGAGAGAAAGATTTGGGACGGCTAGGCCAAGCACAAAGTCTAGCTGGCCCGGCCATGCCACACCCTCGTAATGGCAAGCCAAGGGAGGAGGTCATCCCGGTCCACTCCTCCCCTGTGCCGAACATCGTTGCCGCTCCCTTTCTTTCTCCGGCTGCCAAAGCGTCTGCCTCGCCCTCCGTGCGCGTGTTCCTACGAATTGCCGCCGCCATTGACCCCAGCCACCGGTGCCTCTGCCCGCCGCGCATCTGCCCTTATCGCCTTCCCCGTGCCCTAGCCAAGCCGCCCAGCTAGTCCCTCGGCTGGCGCCGCCGCCCCCCGCCACGCCACTGTTGAGCGTCGCCTCCGCCTTGCTGCCGACTCTGCCACTCCTCCTTTCCCTGTGTCGTTGCGCCTATTAGTTGTCGTCATCCTGGCTGATGAATCAAGCTAACCAACAGGCACATCTTCGCTGTAGCTGAACCCAAACGAACTGCGAGCAACCCGGCCGGTCGGCATGGCGACTGAGCCCGACAAATCGGAACAGAGGAGCAAAACAGTGGTCGGCATGGCACTAGGTTCACTTGAGACTCAAGTATACGAGCTTTCACCTCATTTTCTTCACAAAGTGAGTAACCTGCACCTTGTTTGTTAGGTTAAAATCTTTACAAACTAATCACTTCTTGAGGTAAAGTTATATATATAAGCTGTTTTGTACATTGCCAAGTTAAATATCATGATTTCTCTTCATTTGAAGGAATACATAATGGGCTAACAGGAGAGAAACTACTCTATAACTGCACTTGCGGGAGAAAATAATGGGAGTTCCCTGATAGTAATGTTTAAAGGTAACCAGCTAAAACTTGCAGTTCTATAGTCTTTTCTGTCTAATAATATAGAAATATTCTTTTGACTACTTCGTATGCCTATCCAGGATCAATGTATACTCAGTAGTCCTACAAAGTTAGTGATACTTTCCCCTTCAAATGGATAAACAAGAAATGGCGGGATGGTTTCTATGTGACTTCCATGGCAACTGCTGGAAGTAGATGGGCGGTTGTTATGTCTTGCCATGCAGTACGTATTTCCTGAACAGGTAGCATTCTTTCCACTTCAGTGGTGTCCTTTTTTTGCATTGACACTACCAAGCTAGCTTTTTTTAGAACTTATTCTACAATTCTACAGTCTGCTCAAGTTTTGATCTTTTTTGCTTCTAACTGAAAATTTACATGATGAATCTCCAATTATCCATTTCTTCATTTGTGATTTCTCTTTTCATTCTTCTAGCAGCCAATGTTAGGAATTGATTTTTTTTAACCACCTATATACATCAAAACAGTAGCATCAAATGTTGCTTTGATTTTATATGAATATACATATATAAATCCACTATTAAAATAGAAAAAAATAGTTACAAGCCAATTACCATATAATCACTACAAGGTGAGGTGACCAAGCGAGTACTGGTTATCGAGTTTTAGATATTTGTCCCTAAGCAATGGCTCACAGGACTCACAAGGCATAGAAGATTTT
Source organism: Melocanna baccifera (assembly GCA_036346265.1). Lineage (NCBI taxonomy): Eukaryota > Viridiplantae > Streptophyta > Magnoliopsida > Poales > Poaceae > Melocanna > Melocanna baccifera. The sequence continues at coordinate 1,167,302 of CM070690.1, forward strand.
CTCCTGTTTGAGCATTCCTATTTTCTCCTTTACGGGCTCGTTCAATCCGACTTTTTGGGCGGATTTGTCTTCTGGCTTCTCGGCAGATCAAACGGATCAATTTTTGCATCAGCTTTTGGAAGCGGCTTCTTTGCCTAGCTTTTATCCCCATCCCGTCTGCAACATTGTGTTAGTCTCGCTCCCATCTAGTTGCTCGCACCCGCTAGCTGTAGGGTTTCCTATCCTGTCATCGTCGGGCCTTGGAGTGCCAGCGCCCCACTGTATTTGGCCATTGCTTCTCATCTGGGCCCTCCTCCTAGCCAGATCCACCTTGATCTAGCTCCAACTCACCCACTAGTTGAGCTCTCCCCAAGTATCGTTGAGGCAGTCTCCCCCCACCAACGTTGATGCCATCATGTGCACTGTCTCCCCCACTATCGCCGAGGTTGTCCAATGGAGTGCCTCCCCCTTTGGGACAGAGCCTCTACTGTGTACCTTTGCAATATATCCTCTGCCTCCCATCCGTGCTCAATTTCAATATACGGCAATCAATTTCATGATGCACTTGGAGTTGTAATAGGCAATTTTTGCCACAATGTCGTGGCTGATCAGTGTCATTATTTTTCCTCTACAATGCATGAGTCCTTTTTCATATTGTTATCACTGCATTTAGATGGACAAATCAAAGTTGCCCTCAGCTGTGTGGGACGATGTTGCACACTTAGTCATGCTAGAGATTTCCTGTGACTAGGTGACAGCGAACAACCGACCAATCGGCTATCTCAATAGGAGAGGGTACCACCATCTCATTAGGAAGTTCAAAGAACGCACCAAAAAACAGTTCAAGATCAGTTGGTACACACTGAAACGAGACTACGTGCAATGGAAAACTTTGAAATTGAATGCCTTTAGTTTAGGAATTAATCCTAACACAAGGTCGATAGCCGCAAGTGACAACTGGTGGGAGTAGCAGAACACAGTAAGCACACATTCGCATTATTTCTCTGCAAAATATGTCTATGCCTGTTGTTTGTACTAAAGTTTTTCTTGTTCTTTTTATTGCAAGATACGCACAAATATTCTTGCTTCGCCTTCACATGTGCAAATAATCAATGTCGCTTGCTGGCCATGGCAATGATAGGCATGACATGGGCAACAGGCCTCCTCCTTTCTTGGAGGTGGTGGTGCTTACATATATGTGTGATCGGTCTACATCGTGTTTTAGGAAGCCTCGCAGAGAACCCATAATGACAGGATTAGAAAGGGTCGAAGAGCAGCTGGTCTCATTTGAACTATGGCATGACATGTTCAGGATGCGGAGAACAACGTTCCGTCTGCTGCATAACACACTAGTAATGAACTATGGTTGCAGTTCTCATCAGACATCTCGTCAAAAGAAGCGGCCAGAATGTTTTTGTAGACCGTCGGTGCACCGCAATCGAATAGGAAGGTAAAAAACCGGTTTGTGCACTCCTCTTCAACTGAGAGCACAAAGTTTCATGAAGTACTTGATTGTGTGTGCCACATGTCAGAGGACAACATTGAACATAGAGATCCTACTTTCAGTACTGTACATCTAAGGCTTACGAAGGAAAAGTTTTATCCACGTTTTAATGAATGCATTGGGGCCATCGATGGGACACACATTCTAGTCACGGTACGGAAGGAGGATCAACTTACGCATATGAATCGGCATGGGTACACGAGCTAGAATATGCTAGTGATGTGCGATTTCAACATATGGTTCACCTTCATGTGTGCAGGTTGGCCCAGGTTAGCGCACAATACACACATTCTGCAAGACACTTTGGTTAGTTTCGTGCACGTGTCCTCGCATCCTCTCGAAGGTGAAACGCTTCGGCATTGCAACATTGTCTCAATATTACCTATAGTATTTTGCTCTGACTCTTGCTTATGTAAATTTTACTACAAGTACTACCTCGTAGACGCCGAGTATCCCAACAGGATCATTTATCTAGCACTGCATAGAAACAAGCAATACCATATAGCAGAGTTTGGTAGTGGTGAGCGACCGCGAGGGTGTAAGGAGATGTTCAACTATCACAATTTATCCCTCTGCAATGTTATTAAGCGTGTATTCGACCTTTGGAAGATGGAGTGACACATATTGCAAAACCTACTAGGGTACAAACCGGAGGTACAAAACAAGATTATCATAGCAACAATAGCTTTGCACAACTTTGTAATAGATATTAGGTCCTAGGACATGAATGATGACAATACGGCATTGCACGGGGAATATGTAAGTGAGGAAGCAGACCTTAGTTCGGACGGTGTGCATGTTCCATTGAACGATGCTTGTATGAATTATGTACGTGATGCCATCGTGGATGGTTTAGTCGTGTGACGCATCTATACTGTACTACCTCGTATGTGCATATAACAATCATATGTAAGTATGTTAGTTTGTATGCAAGCACACTCTAAATTATCCAGTTTGTATGAAAGCCAACTTGATCCTTAAATCAGCAACTATATTTTTTTGGATTCATGAATGTTACCCTGAGGATGATCCTGTTCCAGACCGGTCTGCAGCGGAATTGAAAGGTGAGGGCAGGAACGTGCTGAGATCGTCACCACAGGCATCTCTCTGTGCATGAACAGCAGCTGCGACGATGAGCATACCGCTACATGGACAGGACGCCATGAACTTGCCATGGCATAGCCAATGTATGTTGAGGTGGAGCAAGGAGTGACTTCGGCTAGAGGATATCTTACAGGACAGAGCACAGGAGCAATCAATCTATGTGATAGTCATAGTGTTGGTATGAAGCAATGGGGATGTGTCATGCTGATGCTGAAATTCTGAACTGATGCTTCCAATGGGAGCAAGGGGAAGGCGTGGTTGTTTGCCTCTGGTGGTGGTTGTGGCTGGAGGCACCATAGCTACTCTTTGCAAAGGTGTACGTAGTATTAAAGGCGTATCTTGTGTCATACTTCTGCACCTGAGATGGAGGTGACAGCTAGAGTAACATCTTGTGTAGAAATGAAGTGATCATAAAGTGGCTTTTCAGTAATTGTATTTGGGTTTTAAATTTAGCTGCTCTAGGCTAGCTGCACTGAGTTAATGTTTGAACTGCGACCATTCGTTTCCCTTGGAACATCACCACACGACGAGGCAAAACATGACGGGTGCACGTGCCACATGAGAGACGAGACATCTGTTGGAGCGTTTGGTGCGAAGTGTTACGTTGGTTCCACGCATGGAGGGAAGAAAGTATACAAGTGTGTGACCTTTGCAATATACTTTCTTAATTTTTTTTTATAATTTTGGTCTATTTAACTAGACCAACAATCTCACATATGTCACATACCGGAAAGACCACCTTAGCCATCTTATCTAACTTTCAACTTTAAAATTAAACAGAATTTTTGTCGCGTTCCAAACTATGGAAAAGAAGCTAGACCTCCTCGCAACCAAGACAAGAAGAGAGAAACCATGGATGACCCAAAGCGCCTCTCTGGTCTCTTCTCGCTAAATTTAGCGATGCATTCTTCTTCGTCCGTCTACTTGCCTTCCACCACACGGGTTCCTCTCACAACCCCACGAATCCAACTCAAGTCTGCATGCATTTTTTTTTTACCTTTTTCCTCCCAACAAAGCAATCATTCCTATTTGCTGCAAATTGCATCTTTCCATCATGCCAAGGCGAATAGGACCTTTTGTAGATTTGTTTGATTAACCCCTTCGATCTTTCCTGCTGTATCGCATGAAGCACTGTTTGCATTATCTGCCATCTGAAGCACTCAGCAAGATTTGACTCGCCAGGTTTGTATTCCTTGCTTGATCATGTGTTTTTTTTTCTCACGACAAATGAAATTATTCATGTCTGTGCTATTAGGAAAGAGCAGTCATAAACTTGAACACTTTCGTCTAATGGGTAGTCTAATTGTGTGTTAGAATGCCCCAGAGGAAAGAAAATGATCTCTTCTTTGGTCAATTTTAGTGAGTATAATCTGCCATGATATAATTTCGTAAGTGATGTTATGTGCTTTCTGATCCAGGAGAACAGAATAATTCAGATTTTACATTCTAAAATTGCAAGGTAGCAACTATTGGGGTAATTTTTTTAGTTCAAAACATCCTGTTTATTCTGTTATGTATGGCGGAAGTGTTCAGGTTCAGGACATGAACATAAGTAGGATTCCATAATCATTTATAAATAACCTACATGTGCACTGACGTCTAGCTATGGCAATATTCACTAAATTTCAATATTGTCAGTCCTAAGGATAAACAAAGAAATTTCCAGCATACAATGTATTCTTGTTTTGCAGTTCTGTTATTTAACTTACCTATTTGCTAGCTGTTGATATTCTGCCTTGTGAAGTTTCAGATAACTTGTCCTACGTCAAGCTTTCCATCATGGAACACGACATGGATTTCAGCCCTCATACAAATAGTACTGAACACAATCGCAGCAGCTTCGAACACGATGAATTCACCGTTCAATCTACAACATCCAAATCATCTGCACATTCACAAATCTCTTCCGACAAGAAATCATATCCCAAGAACAAACCAGATCATATCGCGAAAACTAGCCCGGTCGGCGCAACAAATCCATACCATGCCGCAAACGCCACGGCAAGCCCCGCACCGCCACAAAGCTCTGAAATGACAGGAACCACGACGGCGGCGACAATGGCGACAGCAACAACGAGCGCGAACAATACTGAAACCGTCAGCAATGGCAGCTTGGACAGCAGCGGAAGCACCCGGAGCAACAGCCTGGAGAGCAGCAGCAGCAGCGCCTCGGCCTCGGCGGCGCACGTGAAGCGGCACACCGGCGGGGACAGCCGGTGGGAGGCCATCCAACTGGCCATGGCCCGGGACGCCCCGCTCAACCTCGGCCACTTCCGGCTGCTGAAGCGGCTCGGCTACGGCGACATCGGCAGCGTCTACCTCGTCGAGCTCCGCGGCACGTCGGCCTTCTTCGCGATGAAGGTGATGGACAAGGCGTCGCTGATCAGCCGGAACAAGATGGCCCGGGCGGAGATGGAGCGGGACATCCTCGGCCTCCTCGACCACCCCTTCCTGCCGACGCTGTACACGCACTTCGAGACCGACAAGTTCTACTGCCTCGTCATGGAGTACTGCAGCGGCGGCAACCTCCACTCGCTCCGGCAGAAGCAGCCCGGCAAGCATTTCACCGAGCCTGCGGCCAGGTCCGTCCATGTTACGACCAAGTAGCCCTGATACCACTTGTTACGACAAAAGATAGCGACGCCAATCTTGTGTCATTGTCACAACGATCTTGTCACGTCTGACAATGTGACGGTCTTTGGTTTGTGATGTGTGTTGTCAGGTTTTACGCTGCCGAGGTGCTGCTTGCACTGGAGTACTTGCATATGCTGGGAATCGTGTACAGGGACTTGAAGCCGGAGAACGTGCTGGTCAGGGACGACGGCCACATCATGCTGTCAGACTTCGACTTGTCGCTGCGGTGCTCGGTCAGCCCGACGCTGGTCAAGTCGTCGTCGGTGCACACGAGCGGGAGCGGCAGCAACTGCGGCATTGGTAGGGGAGGAGATGTCACGGACTGCGACAGCGTGGGAGCCACCCAGGGGTGCATCCAGCCGTCGTCGTTCTTCCCGCGCATCCTGCCGCGGCGCAGCCGGAAGGCGTCCAAGATCGACATGGGGCTCAGCGCGGCGGCGGCGGTGGAGTTCAACGCGGAGCCGACGGACGCGCGGTCCATGTCGTTCGTCGGCACTCACGAGTACCTGGCGCCAGAGATCATCCGCGGCGAGGGCCACGGCAGCGCGGTGGACTGGTGGACGCTGGGCATCTTCCTCTACGAGCTGCTGCACGGCGCCACGCCGTTTAAGGGCTCCGGCAACCGCGCCACGCTCTCCAACGTCATCGAGCAGCAGCTGCGGTTCCCCTCCGACGGCGGCGGCCCAATGGCCGCCGCCAGCACCGTCGCGCGGGACCTCATCCGAGGGCTGCTCGTCAAGGAGCCCCAGAAGCGTATCGCGTGCACGAGGGGCGCCACGGAGATCAAGCAGCACCCGTTCTTCGAGGGCGTGAACTGGGCGCTGGTGAGGACCATGCCCCCGCCGTCGGTGCCGGAGCCGGTGGACTTCCGGCAGTACGAAGCTGCCGCTGCCAAGGACAATAAGGCGCCAGTGAGCGCCAATGCGGCTGCGGCGGGTGGTGGCGCGGCCAAATTGAACACCGGCGAGCCCCATGCCGAATTTGTGTATTTCTAGGATTGTTGAGAATGTTTTGCGTACGGAATTAGGCAACTGATATATGCTCTGATGCACCCCAAGTCCCGTAATACAGTAAATTAATACAATGTACTACCTCTGATTACAAAATGCGAGTCGTTAAGGGGTGCTCATTCTAATTTTAATCTATTTTTGCTTTTTTTTACTATTCAATAATTTCATTTTTTTTCTTGGTTTTTTAGATTTTTGGGTTTTTTTGCCTTTTCTTTTCTTTTTCTCATATTCCTTTGCATTATCCGTGATGAGTTAACATATTTTTTTTGTATTTTTACATGCATTGGTATTACTAGATCTATAGTCAAATATACTCTCATAATCTATAAGCTTTTATTTGAAGCAATAAATTTCATAGAAATTGATACTCACATGGAGTAGTGCTCTGTAGCTGGCAAAAAAAAAAAAAATCTTGCTCTAGCGGTCTGGTTCGCACAGGAAATTTTCTTGTGCATACCCCAGAGTGTTTAGTACAATGCATTCTATGTTGAACTACACTCCTGAGTTGCATTTGTGAGAAAACTTTGATGAAATTAGCAGATTTTTTGCTGAAATCTCCAAAACTGTTGTAACTGCCCGAAACTAGTGTTTTGAAATGAAAGCATAAAGGTGGAGTATATAATTCTTGATTAAGTAAAGCGATACCCAAGTCTGGTACCAAAGATATAACAGCTTCAAAAACAAACAGAACCAAAGTTGCATCCAGCATATCATTACTGTTGGGATACGAATAGACTACACTAGCGCAAATTAAAATTTCTACCGTGTAAACCAGGAAGCCATGCGAGTACGAGATCATAGATCGTTACCACTAGACGCACAGTGCAGCGGAAGAAAAGTTGAAGCAGTCAATTCAACAAAGAGCACGTCGGTGTAGGCGAAAGTAATCGATCATCCTCCGACCAACCGTCTCCTCCTTGCGATCGTCCCGATCAGCGTCGCAGTCGTAGCAGCGCCTCTATCGTGTGTCCAGGGAGGGAACACCGTGCGTCGGTGTGCTAGCACCAGTGCGCACGGTAGGGGTTATGAGAGGTGCCGGCTAGAGTTTCTTGGGATATTTCCCTCAACCCCCGTGCCACTCATTATATAGCCTCCAATCGGATCCATATCCGATACGAGTGGATATCAAAGCCCACTCAGAAACTATCATCCGGACCCTTATCATTCTAGCTCATTAAATGTGTGACCCTGTAGGTTCATGTACATTTGGTTTTGGGCCGAAAACTCCTTTCCGATCCATAAGTCGGTAGCGGTCCCTAGTAGGACATAACGACCCCCAAATATACATAAAGATCATATCGAACGAACCTATATAATGCTTATGTACGGATCCCTTTGCCTCACGATATCAGATCAAACTCAAGGCAAGAAGCGTGCCATTCTATGATAGCTCGATCCTTCACTCGAACCTGTGATGAATTACTTAGTTATAATTGACTCTTCAACTACATTTGGCATGGCCATACACTTCCTTAATCTAACTACATCGAGGGGCTCAGAGATATCTTTCCTGTTATATAGGAGGGGCAAATTCCATCTTAATCGCTCACATCCCTCCACATGTTTCATAGTAAACTCGAAAGCTACCTTTATGACCACCCAGTCACGGAGTAGTGTTTGGTAACCCCTAGGTAAACTATTACACATGTAAGAAACAATGACGATATCAGTTCTAAGGATCCCACATACACTATATATGAGACCAACTAATGACACTTAAGAATATAACAATTCCCGCAGTGTCTCATGGTGGGTCAATCCAATGCCATGTTCTTTAACATATGTCCATATTATTGATTTGATATCACATATCTATGATACGTGAAACATAATCATCAATCAATACATATGCTAATCTGTCAAATCATAATTGTCCCACATAATGATATAAGATCAGAGATAATTTAGAATAATATCAAAAACATAAATAAAGAGTTTTACGAACAAGTCACATACTTGTTAATCAATATTAAAGACATTTATTTAAGAGACAAAATAATATATTATTCAAAATATCATAAACATAGAAGTGATACAATCATCTCCATGATTGCCTCTAGGCATATCACTAACAATTACATTGTATGACTATCACCAGTGCAAGCAGTGCCAAAGAAACCTTCAGAATTCAAATCATGGTCACCCGAGTTACCCTGATATATAAGCAACAGTGTTGTAACTGAAGAAAATGTAAGTGGATGTCATATAAATAGCTATACTGAACATTTTTGAACCATACCATCAGGAGCTGAGTGTTAGTACCAATGAATTCAAAACCTTGAAGCACTTTCTCAGCTGATGGTTGAGGTTGTGCTGCTCCACTCACCATTGCACCCTATTAATTGATGGTGTTTATAAGAAGTTATAATGCTGACTAGTTGACAATATACTTGTTGAGTTACTATTTGACATACCACATAGTTTGTTCTTGGGACATGACTGGATCTAATCCTTACTTCTTTCTTGTGAAGCTTATCAACCAAGATTTTTGTTGTGCACGGACTATGAGTACGAGTCAAACATGTAAACAGGGTATAAATATGTACCGCCGACCTCTCGCAACCCTAATTGCAAAAAAGAAAGAAACCCCTCATACGGAGGGAGTTGTCGTGATTTGGCTCACAGCAACATAAGCTTTGACGAACCTCGTAAACAAATCCTCGTGTTTCTTGTATGCTTGTTGTGATTGTTCTCTCGTACTAGGGCTGCCATTGGTTCCAACAATTGGTATGAGAGCGATGTTAAGATGGCGATGCCGGGTGCTAGGTATGAAGTGGTGAAGTTTGACGGGACTAGAAACTTCGGATTGTGGCAAACGAGGGTAAAGGATCTATTAGTGCAGTATGGATATTCCAAGGGGCTGCGTGAAGTAAAGCCAAAGGAAATGGAGGGCAACGATTGGAATGAGTTGAAGGAGCATACAACTGTGTCTTTTGGATGAGGTCATGTATCATGTGATGGACATGACCTCGCTGTAGACTTAGTTTATGTCCAAATCCCTGATGAAAAAGATGCATATGAAGCAAAAGATGTACGGACTGAAGATGCAGGAGGGTTTTGTTCTTCACAGCATGTGAATGTCCTCAATTAGGTGATCACTGATCTAGGGCGTCCGGAGGTGAAGATTGATGATGAAGACAAGGCGGATTGTATTAACATAACACGCTCGTCGTTAGGATGCACCTAAAGGAAGCCAATTAACACATCAAGACCAAGTCAACGTATCTCCAAACACTTTCTCAAGGTCCCCACGTCAATTTTGCTCAATTCAAAGCAAGGGTTTAAATTGAACACGTTTTGGAATTCAATTCGGCCTTCGGAGATAGCACCAAGTTCAAATATGCATAGAATTTGCATACGAACTTCGCTTGAGGTGTGCGAGTACATGATGGAAAGCATAACTCGTCCATTTTCCAATGGATCTAGTCCCATCTCAAATGCCTTATGTGCACACCGCAATCACTAAAGAATCCAACGCTTATTCAGCCTGACAAGACCGACTTCAAACACTCATAGAATTCACATCAAGAATTTATTTAGAATGTGTGAGTACAGTATGGAAAGCTTATTTTGCACTCTTTCTAACGAATCTAGCCCCATCCTAAAATTCCTTTTGTGCATGTTGAAATCTGCAAAACAACTTCCAGTTTTAGAAATAGATATAGAATCATATATGATTTGATTAGTTTGCATGTGTTGAAAAGTCTCCATATGGTAAGGGCCTGCGTGACCCTATAAATAGAGGCTCAATTGGCCATGTAATATAGACTTATTTAGATTAGTTTTTCATTGTGAAACTTCATCGTTTGTTCTTATGTCGATTAGACCAACAACTACGATTGCAGACCTCAACAGTTTGTGTTCCTCATTTATATTTGTAATATTTAGATTGCTCTTTATCTTGTTCTTGCTTATTCTTCGATTGCTCGTAGGAATTGAACCTCGTGTTCAGGTCAACCATGTTCTTAGCGCAGTTGATAACGACTAGGGTGTGGTGTAGTGATTGCAGAACAGTCGGTCATTTCAGTTAAGTAGCCTCATTGTCAACGTCATATCAATCAATCAAATTTATCATTCTCATTAGAAGATCGAGCCAAACTCCTTCATCAGTTGGTATCACAACACAGATTGTTTGATGCGATTTTAGTTTTATATTTGTGTTTCGTACCTATAACCAAAAAATTGCCCTACAAAAAGGGTTAATTTCCGTTGTCCAAACCTCGTTGTGTGTTTCGATCTATTAGTTTCAGTTTGCTAAATTAAATTTATATCTGTTTTAGCTTTGTCTAGTTGCTGATCATATCTTTGGTATTATAAAATTACAAAAAAAAATCGCACGTCTAAAACTATGAGGAAGACACCAAACCTTAATTCCCAATTTCGGCCAAAAGACTCCCTATTTTGCGGACGTCATGAAAAATGCTATAACTTTTCATTCCTTGATCATTTTTTAGTGAGACCACTTCCATTAGATTTATAACTTCATTATCCATCTTCATGTAAAATTTCACTTCATTCCAATAAGCAGTTAAAATATATCTGCAGTGAAAGTTGACTTAAATTTCTGTTTTGAATCTGCAACAGTCAACAATTTTGATTTTTGTGTGAATTTTTCTATCAGTTTCCAGAAGTTGGCCCTAAAACAAAAATTATAGAAAAATCTGTCGGAAATCAAATAAAAAAGAATTATTAAAAAAGAGTCATCAGACAAAAATTTATGGTCAAAATACCAACATGTTATCTAGTGGACAAAAATCTTTAGTTTTCAGACTTGGGTCAATACTTGTGCTTTTCACTCTAAATTACATTCAATTAAATTATCTTGTGTTTACCGCTCCTATACTTTGATATATACTTGTTTTAGCCTACATCTTCCTTGTTTGATCAGCAATATAGGCTAAATGATAGATACGAACTATAATTTAATTTTATGTAATTTCTAAAATTAACTGATTGTTCTCCATTCCTACAAATACATAGCCTATGCAAGCTCTACTTTTCTACTAACCGAACAAGTCTTGTTGTACCAGCAATTGCTATACTCATCACCTAAGTCAGGTTTATCACGAATCAGCCACTGATTGCACCACCTATTTGCTTTGGTAAAAACTTGTAAGAATTTGGTAAGAGCTTGAGAGATGTGTGCCTTGTCAGCCTTCACATCCTAGTAGTTGATAGGGAGTTACATAATTCTTGTGTACCATCATATATTCTACTAACCATGGTAGGTTCAAGATCATATAGGAGGAATATGTATATGATCGACAACACCATTGACTCATCTCCTGTGCTTGAATGAGGTAAATTTAAGTATGTATTTTCATTCTCTGCTTGTAAATTTGATCCTGATGCCTATATTAACTGGAAGATAGCGTTAGATTGGTCTAATAGGCAAAATATTAGAGCTGCCACTAGTATTTTTACTAATGATATAATACTTTGGTGGAAGTATCTCGGTAGATATGGTATAATGCCTCATACTTGGAATGCATTGAAGGAACTTTTGAGAGATGAATTTATTCCTAAATATCATACTGATTATTTATTAAATAGATTGCAACGTTTAAAATAAGATAGTAGAACTATAAGGGAATACTACCATGAATTGAAAACTCATTCGTTGCGTTGTAGTTTAGAGGAATATGTTAAAACTATAGAGAATAGATTTTTAAGTGGGCTTAATTAAGAAATTCAGAATCTTTTTGTTCACAAAGAATATGATTCTCTCTTTCATTTGTTTATACTTGCTTGTAAGATTAAAAGTTAGATTGAGGAAGAACTGAGAATGTTTGATGATAGGACACATAAGAACAAACATATATTTGTGCCTTTTTCTATGATTAATAACTTGCAGAAAGTTGAGAACTATACTAAAGAAAAGAATGAGCTGATTGAGCCATCGACTCCATCGCTTGAGAAGGAAGATAAGGTGATGGATACCCCTACATCATCTGAGGAGAGCTAAAAAGATAAAGATAATAGTGCTATCATCACTCAAGGTGAGTATGCCTGTGAAGAACTATAATTGTCCACTGTTCATGCTACTTTAGAGCAAAATTAGTGAAAAAACAATTTTGATATGCATATATTTCAAGTAGAGAATTCGAACTACATTGATTTAAGTATTGAGAATGAGTTGTGTGCTAATTCCTTACATAAACCTCTGGTAGAACTAAAAGTTAAACTTGATTCTTCTGTTTTAATTTCAAATCTATGTGCTAACATAAATATTTTTAATTTTGTCAATGTGCAATTGATCCTTAATAGAGATAAGCTAAATGAGATATCTTCTTCGCATACTTTAGGTTATATTGAGATTGATCATCCTTGTGAACTGAATTGTCTAGAGAAGATGTTATTTGAGATTCCTAATTTGCTTTCATTATTTTGTTATAAATTTTACGTAATAGGCGAGTATGATGAAAATAAAAATTACATAGTTCATCGAATCTGGATAACTTCATAACTGAAAGGTTTGACTTTGAAGGAGAAACACTATCATGTAAAGAAAACTAATAATACTAACCTTAATATTTCTAGTTCTTCTAGTGTTATTTGTGAGTTACAGGAAAGCTTTCAAGAAGGGGATCATTATGGGATGCTTCCATACACCACAACCATTGCTCCATTTGCGATAAAAAAGAAATTATATATAATTGAGATCAACAATATCAGGTCATAATCCAATACCCTATTTTATAAACGAGGGGAGCTAGACGAGACCATACATACATAGTGCCAATACCATTCAATGATAATACTTCCAATTAGGTACCCTCATTTCCAAGAGTTTTGACCTTATTTGATAAATAACTTATGATATTACAAAACAAGAGTTTGTTGTATCCTTTGTCATGTGCTGAGATTTGTAATCAAGATCATGTAGTACATGAGGCTACATATCTGATAAAACTAAGGACGATTTTTTGTCAAGAAGAGGAGGATGATATGATCATACTACATATGCATATGACCATAGCTTTCAATATTGAACAAGAGGTGAATTCATTTTTTAGCTTTACTTTGCTTTAAATGAGAATATCATACTATCTAATGATAAAAATGTCTATTTGTATAGCTATACAAGGCAGATTACATTAACACTACGCGCTCGTAGTTGGAGTCCACCTAAAGGGAAGCTGATTAATACATCAAGACCAAGTCAACGTCTCTTCAAATACATCCTCAAGATCTTCACGTCACTTTTTCCCAATTCAAAGCAAGGGTTCAAATTAAACATATTTTAGAATCCAATTTGGCCTTTGGAGAAGCACCAACTTCAAATGTGCATAGAATTTGCATATGAACTCCGTTTGAGGTGTGCGAGTACAGGATAGAAAGCATAACTCGTCCACTTTTCAGTAGATCTAGCCTCATAACCAAATGCTTTCTGTGCACACCGCAATCACTAATAGAATTCAGTGCTGATTCAGCCTAATATGTCCAACTTCAAACGCTCATAGAATTCATATTAACATTCCGTTTGAAATGTGTGAGTACAACATGAAAAACTTATTTTGCCATCTTTTCAAGGGATCTGGCCTCATCCCAAAATTTCTTCTGTGTGCATTGGAACCTGCAAAAAATCTTTTAGTTTTAGAAATAGAGATATAATCAAATATGATTTGGTTAGTTTCCATATGTTGAAAAGTTTCCGTATGACAAGGGCCTGTGTGTCCCTATAAATAGAAGCTCAATTGGCCATGTAACACATGCTTGTTTAGATTAGTTTTTCACTGTGAAACTTCATCATGTATTCTTGTGTCGACTAGACCAACAACTGCGATTGCATGCCTCAATTCTTTGTATTTCTCATTTATATTTACAATATTCGGCCTGCTCTTTATCTTGTTCTTACTTGTTTTTTGATTACTCGTAGGAATTGAATCTTGTGTTCAGGTTGATGAGGACATGGACCCGGTGGTTACAACCATACGAGCTCGTAGTTGGGATCTACCAAAAGGGAAGCCAACCAATATGTCAAGACCATGTCGACGTCTCTCCCAACTCTTCCTTATGGTCACCACGTCACTTTTGGACCAAGTCAAGCAAGAGTTCAAGTGGGACACTTTTTGGAATCCAATTCGGCCTCCAGATCAGTTCGGATTCAGCCTGATAAGGCCAACTTCAAATAAGCATAACTTTCACATACGGAGTCCGTTTGAGGTCCATGAGTACTTGATAGAAAGCGTTTCTTGTCCTCTTTCCAATGGATCCAATTTTGCCTACAAATTCCTTCTATAGCGCCCGTAATCATCAAAAGAAGTTATTATATTACCTATTTGGACCAAATTGGACCTTGTAATGCATGGGCCAAAGAGGAGGGTGCAACCTCCACTATTCACGACGTGCTATTGTTCACGTGAACAGTAACAATAGTACCACCCCCCTTGTTTCTTAGTTTTGTGTGGCTTCCACTCCCCTATTTAAGGAGGTCGTACCCCTCTAATTTTTTTGGATTTCGTTTATGTTTAGTTTGTCATGTTGCAATTTGTATCTTCAGTTGTGTCGGACGACCACCTGTTAAGATCCTTATTCGGAATCCCACCACATTGAGTATTTCAATCTTATTTGTAATTTGAGATTGCTTGTTATCTTGTTCTTGCGTGTTCTTCGGTTGCATGCAGGAATAAACCTTCGTGGTCAGGTCAACCACGTTCTTGGCACGGTTGATAACAACTCGGAGTGTGGTTTAGCGATTGCTTGGCATTCTGATCGTGACCGGTTAGTAGCCGCATCGTCAAATTCGTTCTCCTCCAAATCGAAGTTATCATCCTATCGGAAGATCGAGACTCCGTCGCCTCATCACAGGTCAACCGCATTCTTTGCACGGTTGATAACGGCTAGGGTGTGATGTAGCGATTACAGGACAGACTTGGTTGTTTCGGTTAAGTAGCCTTATCGTCAACGTTATATCAATGAATCGAAGCTATCGTTCTCATCGGAAGATTGGGCCAAACTCTCATCAATTTGTACAGAAAGAGCAATCATGGAAGAAAGTAAGACAAGGAGAGATCTAGAAGGCATAAATATCATAGCCAAGGATCAAAAAGAATATCAAATGCTACAAGTGCATGGAGATGGGGCACATTAAGAAAGATTGTCCAAAATTGAAAGAACAGAATGGTGAGAAGCTTGATGAGAAGTCTATGAATGTGGCTAGGAAAGAGACTCAGATAGCAGTGATATAGATATTCTCTTGGTTTCAAATAGCTAGCTGACAGATGCATGGATTCTTGATTTATGATGCTTATATCACATCATGCCTAACAGGGAGTGTTCAACTCATACATATCAGGTAATTTCGGTTCTATTTACCATGGTGATGATGCATGCCATAGTATTGTTAGAATAGGTGAAGTTGAAATTAAAATGTATGATAGTATTGTTAGAACAATGCGTGATGTTAGGTACATACCAGGGTTAAAAAAGAATATGGACAGTTCCAACAATTTTTTTGCTTTCATCCACTCTTTTTCTCTCTCTCTTTTCTTTAGGCTAGCAACCTGTGGCATTTTATTATGTACTTGATTTGCTGCTTCGGCTTCAGATTGGTTGACATTGCTAGTTGAAGACTATTTGATTTTTTTCTTCAATTTGAGTAGGGGTGGATACCGAGCTAAGTCCTCTTCTTATTGAGTTTTTTTTCTAAAATTAACATAATTTAATTTAATATTATTTTATTGGTAGTTTAGAATTATTTTTAGAATCAGCTAATGAGTTGAGCTGAGCCGAACCAAAGTAAAATTTAATTCCATCCAAAATTAACTAATTCAATATTTAATCAATTAATAAATATAATTAAATCAATTTTAAACCGAATCAATAAACCTCACTAACGAGCTTTATTCCATCCCCTAAACATAAGTAGGAACTACCATAGCTATCAGGTACATTATCCACCAATAAAAAAACATTCTTTAAACTCAGCTGCTCAAGAGGCCAAACCAATCATTTGCTAGTGCCTCTATAAGGGCCCGCTCAATACAGCTTCAACAATCGCTAGCGTTGGCGATTGTTTCATCACATAGGTGTACTACGATGCACACTACTGAAAATTTATTTTTTTCGTTTTTCCCGTTTTTTAAAAAATTTACTTATACTTTTTTTCGTTTTACCTGCTACAGTAAAATTTATTTTTTTCGTTTTTCCCGTTTTTTAAAAAATTTACTTATACTTTTTTTCGTTTTTTGTTTTCGTTTTTTTATATATTTTTACATTTAATTATACTCAATAAACCAACTCAGCTACAGTGTTTTTTCAGCCAGCTACAGTGTTTTTTAGCAAAAGCCAAAAGCCATCGCTATTTCGATCACCTCCTAAACTCGCCGAAGTATTCCTGTGCTCTCCTTGCATCGGTACATTCCCGATGTTTTCCTCCGTGCGCCGCGTGTCTATGTTGCACCGTGCGCATCGCCTCTGCACCGTCCTCCCCGTTGTCGTTGCCACCGCTGGTGAGTCCGCAGGGGAAGGGAGAGGTTCCCTCTCTCTGATTCTCACGTTCTTCGTCTGTTTGGGGATGGCGGCATGCAGCAAGGAGGTGCAGCGACCGACACGGCGATGGACGTGCAGCAGTGCTACCCAGATCACAGCTCAACACCGGCCAGCTGCTAGCTGGTGCACTTTGGTCGAGGTCGGTCGTGCTCCCACGAGTGTTTTAGAGCTCCACGGTGAGTTCTTGACTCTTTCCCTCTCTTTATTTCTCTCAGTCTTTGTCAATTTGGCGTATAGTTTCTTGATCCCTCCGTTTCTACCTTTGTGCATTGTACGTACTTGGTTATCGATAGGCCAGCCATCCTGGGTGCCCACACGCGGACGCAGTTTCAGATCCAGGGGTCACCATTCCACTCTCCAATGACTGCAACTTGAACATTGTTTGCCTCTTGGCACAAAGCCACAAAAAATAGTTCTTGTTATGAATATTATGTGTATATTTTAAAGAGCCCTAATGGATTTTATATATATATATATATATATATATATATATATATATATAGTATAAAGGGATATGTCATCTAGAGATAAGGCATATAAGGAATAGAATACGAACTCTATATCCTAATACAACTCTATATCTTTAACACCTCTTTAAATGCAAAGTGTATGCAATAGCATTGTATTTGAAAAGAATTGTCACTAAAATAATAAAAATCCAAAGTCTAAGTCTTGATAATGTCGTCGTAGTATGCAGTTCTTGAAAAATACTGTTAAATCAAACCGAAGAGGAATAGATAGAAGCATGACGACGCAGATTGAAACCCAAGACGACAACGACGCAATGCACAAGGTGCAGGAGAAGCGCGGCAGACTTAGAAGCTCAGGGCGGCGGCTAAAGAAGCGATGGCGTTATAACGACTTATACGATCTGCACGCGGCTTAGAGAGAAGAGCACCGATTGCTGTCATGTAAAGTAAAATTCCTACACTTCTATGACTAACAATAAATTTATAGACTCGCGTGACTTAGACGAATTGAAAGGTAAAAACTACGGATTTAGGATGAACGTAACTGAAAGACTTAAAAGAAAAAGAACTCAAAATAGTAGACTCACGAGAATTGGAAAAGATCCACAGCCGTGAATAGGGGGTGCTGATCGATTCGGCGATTCGGGGGTCGCGGGATTGGTGGGCGCCATCGAGAAATGCATTGCAGGTGGCGGGGTCAGGACGCATCACCGCTACCACAGACCGGGACTTCTCCATGCGCCACGAGCTTGCAGGCTTCGTCGAACGCCTTCAAGAAGGCCAAGAAGGCACTTTGTGTCAGTGCGGGTGAGCTCCATCAGCGGAGGGCCCCAGGTGGAGAAAGCCGGGAGGCGGCGCCCGCAGCGGAGCAGAGCGTGTGCGAGGGTCAGCGCTGGGGCAGCGGAGCCCGCTGCGGCGAGGGAAGAGAAGAGGGCCTCGAGCGCAGCCTCCGGGAGGGGGGAGGCATGAGGGCTCTTCTCCAGCAGGAAGACGGTAGCGGCGAATGCGCGCTTAAGGCCGAGGTGGTGGTTCGTCGTGACGAGGTGGGAGACGAGCGCCACCGCTGCGGGAGGCGAGGGCGAGAGGGAGTTCGCCGCCAGGGACTTAAACGAGAAGTGGCCGGCGGGCGACAGATGTCGGTGCTGGGACTACTGGATCTGGCACGGTAGAAGGTGGCCACCTCCGGAGTGGAGATCGATCCTCCTGGGATCATTATGTTCCTTGTACGAGATCAACAAAATAAGACCCATGTTTGGCTATGTTTTGACCTTGTGGAATACTAGATGACATATTGTCCCACATATCGTAGTCACCAATGGAAATCATTATGTTCCTTGTAGGGTAGATGGGTTCTTGGTATCGTCCTCCGCAGGTCCGTTGGTGGAGCATGACTTGCCACCTGAGAGATGCAGGGTTATCGCCATCTGAGCGTCACATTGGCCGCTGATTGTTCGCCACACCTGGCTACCTGGGGGTGATCGATGCACATATGAAAATTGTCTAACTAATTATTACTCAATATGGTCCATAAATTATTGTTTTTTTTTTGCTGTATCTCGACTTTTGACTGTAACAAAAGAAGTTTAGGGTCAGTCTGTTTATCCGGCGAGTGTACATGCCGAGATATGTGCGTTTGTAATTGATGGATGTGGCGTTTCTTGTGATTATAATCCTGAATTCCACGTTCTTCTTTCGTGGTGGTGGTGTATCTTTCCATTCGAAACGAGCAGACCGACATGCGAGATGGGTTGAGAAGGGATCCTTGAACTCCAAGTAGCTGTTTGTTTTCGTTGACGTTATAGGATGTGAGAAGTCGTCCACAAACCTCGAGAGAGAGCGCTGGCCTGATCGTAAGAACTTGTGTTGACAGACGACGACCATCACCGTGCGTAGCTGATTGGGAAGCCAAAAATAATGAAGAGAGGAAAAAAGAATAATCTAATGCGAAGGTCAACTGAATGGACTATCAGAGCCAGGTTTCGATCCTGGGACCTGTGGGTTATGGGCCCACCACGCTTCCGCTGCGCCACTCTGATATTGTTCTTCCGCTCTCGGGCAAACATTAATTATACAAGCAAACGGATCTCGACGAGACATCCTACAGCATCGACCTCCCTCTAGAAACACAATTATTGTTCCAGTTTCCACAACTGTGGAGTCACCAAGTTACCCTCTGAAACTTTGTCCTTTCTCCAGAGCTACACAAAATTCAGAGACAGGTACGTCGCCATGGATCCAACAGGGAGAGCAGTTGGTTGTGGTAGGCTAACAAGTTTCAATGACCGTGAAGTCGCCTCCTTTGCAATGGTGGGGGCGGAAGAGGAAAGCCGGTAATGGTTGGCCATTTCACGCCAACTACTGCTACTACCAGTCTCTCTCTCCCCTCGTCCGTACCATGTGAGACTGAATTAGGTTGAAACAGCCACGGATTATTGGAGCTACCCGCCAATCACATCACTGCCTGTGCCTAACCTAGCTCGCCACTTGTTTCTTCAGACCTTGTTTCCTGCCTCTAACTAGCTTCGTCATTTGGATGATGGCCGCATGACATTGAAGCCGTCCCCACCTTCTTAATTCAATAACTTGTCACAGCATTCTCCATGCCTTCCAACTCCACACTCAAAGCTAGTTATGAAACTAGATTAATCATATATAGATATTATGATTGCTAGAGTTGTATAGCAAACACAACTGTATTTTTCAAAGGCATTAGAACTATATAACAAATACAGTATGTTGCAATATGCAGCCGGGCAATTCTGCTAGTTCTTTGGTACCAGCAGTCATGGAATTATCCAAATAGTCATGGATATGGAATTAGCAGCTACTATACAGAATTAGCATGGGTACTTTGAAACAGGAACAAAGGTATTCTTTTGGTATCAGCAGCAAACGGTAATTCTCTTGCACTTTTTGGCAAGGACAAGTTCTGACTTATTTCACATTCATCTCCATTGTCTTCATAAATTACGCAGACAAACACTGTGGGATCGTTCTTCTTGAACATGCCCATCGTTCAATACAGGGAAGGTGGGGGCCGCCAGATCATCATGAAGGTTAAGATCCAAAACAGAAAGCAATTCTCCAGAGTAATCTTCAACAGCATCTCTCCACCTTCCTGCTCCCAAAAGTTAGGTAAGTAACAGTTGAATATATGATCGAGTTAACAGACCAATTTGGACAATCAAACTAAACGAGAATTGCTTTCTTTGAAACACAATGGTACATCCCAATCATATATATTAAAGCTTGTTCTGAAACATAAAGATGAAGAAGATTGGATTTCCATTCGGCTATTAATCTTCAGACCTCTTACTTGGATGGATAAAAGTAAATAACCTACAGCTTCACATCCATCTCCATTACCTTATTTCAGAAACAAGTAAATTGCAAATTCACAATCAGCACAGAAAGTCAGAAATTAAGCAGAGCACCAAAGAGAAACCTTGTAGTATCATTCATGTCAGTGGCGAATCCAGAATGAAAATAGAGGGGGAGCTCTACTGTTGAGGCTATAGCACAATATAAACATACAAAAGGTACATCTACTAGTCTTTTGCCATTGAAATATAAAATTCATATGTAAATAGGAAGAAAACAAATTGAAATGTACAATATAATAAATTTAGTACCTTACTAATAGATAATGTGCCCCCCGAATATTTATAAATATGTGAGTACCGATCTATAGATAAGAAATATCAAATTTAGTATAGCACCTAGGCCCTTTGGGCATAGGCCTATTTAACATTAACCAAACCCTACTCTCCCCACTAAAAAGCAAGGCAACCAAGGTTTCTTCCCAGGCAGCCACCGCATGCCCCTTTCTTTCCTTCAGGTACTCTCACGTTTCCTCCTCCCTCCTGCTCATCTCTCCCCCGTTTCTCTCTCCTATTCTTCTCTCTCTCTCTCCCGTTCCTCTCTCTCCTATCCTCTCTCTCGCTCTCGCGTGGCGGCGCAGGCGGCGGGCGGTGCGTGGCTGCAGGCAGCAGGCCAGCGCAGGGCGGCGGGTGCGGTGCAGCATGCGCAAGCATGGGGTAGCGCGCACAGGCGCGGGCAGCGGGCCGGTGCAGTGCGCGCAGGTGCAAGGTCAACGCACAGCGGCGGGCGCGCATTGCGGCGGCGGTCGAGCATGGGTGCAGCATAGGAGGAGGGGGTGCTCGAGCCCCCACAAGCACCCACAGTGGATTCGCCCCTGATTCATGTTGACAATGCCCATCATCCAGTGCTGGGAAGGTAGGAGGCCAGACCATCATGAAGGGAATATCCAAAACAAGTCACCAGTCTCAGGAGTCATCTCGAACACTTTCTCCACTGCCCTGCTCCTAGTATGAATCCAGAAGACTTCGCGATCCACCTCCAACAACACAAACTTAGCATAGTCCCCAACTCCAGCCACTCTAACATAGGTAACACCGGACTCCTATTAGAATTTGCAAGATGACCTAACAGCTGTCGCAGACAAATGGTACCGACTAGCGCCCAGTTGCAATCATTCCCACCATCAGTACATGGAGCCAAACATGAAGCTGAATCTCCTTCGCATGGATGAGCCAATTAGAATTTATGTAATTGTACTGCACCCCTTTTGTGCGAGTGTGATGACGTACAAGCTTGTGGACGCCAAATCCAGCCCAAGAATGTATCCATTTATGTTTGCTGCGTTGATGATGGTTGTCTCGTTGACATCTTTGACTTGGCAGAGGACCTTCGCAAAATGTTTAAAGTACTCCTGAAGCTTTTCCGATGGTTTTTGCTTGACCGTGAAGAGCTGATCCGCATCGACGCACTCGATGTAGTTCCCTTGAAAGTTGTTGCAGAGACGGTCGCGAACCTGCTCTCATGCGTAGATGGAGTTTGGCTCTATGGTGAAGAACCAAGAGAGCGCCACTCCCTGCAACGCAAGGGGAAGTCCTTTCGCCTTCGTGGTGTCGTCTCTGCGTGCAGCTTCGATGGCGGTCTCGTAGATGCACACGAACTCCCGGGGGTCCGTATCGCCCTTGTGCGACGCGATGGTGCTGGGGAATTTAAGGTCCTCCGGCCATGCCGCCTGCTGTAGGCCCGCAGATAGCGGGGACTCCGGGTCCACGCGTCGCAGCAAGGCACGGCTGGATGTGGGGGCGTCGCGGCTATCCGCCCGTTCTGGCGTGGGCTCTAGCGCGACCACTGGTGAGATCTGCTGGCTCCGAGCCTCTTATATTCTCCGCACGGCCCCGCGGAGATCTGCTAACTCCCGCTGGAGCGTGCCGAGGGCCGCCAGTAGGGCGTTCTCCGCTGCCAGCGTAGACGAGGTGATCGGTGCACATGGTCGCCCTGCCGGGATAGCCGTGACCACGGCTTGCACTCTTGGGTTGCCCGTCGCATCGGCGTGATGGACTCCGGCGCCGATGACAGGGCCCGTGTCGCCGCCGGGACCGCTCGGTGCTCACACACCGGGTATAGGGACGACGGTCGCGCCTCCACGGGCACTGACGTTACCGTTCCCTGCCACTTGGCCGGTAGCGTCGGGGTTGACTGTCACGCCGGCGACGGGGTCGGGCGTCGTCACGTGCAAGGCGGGGCCGGCCGTTGCATCGGCGTCGAGGTTGACCGTTACGTCGGCGGTGTCGGGGTCGACCGTCACGTCGGCAGTGGTGGGGTCGACCGTCACGCGGTGAGCGTCGACGCTCGTGGTTGCCCCGCCCATGTCGTCGTTCGTGCCCGTGACCGCCGATGCCGAAGCCCTGGTGTTGACGCGGGATTTTGCCGCGTCCCCCTGCTTCTTCCTCGCCGTCGATGATGATGGTTTCTTCGGTGCCATCCTTCTCGAGATCTTAAATCTTGCTCTTGTTATCCCCACGGACGGCACTAACTGTTGTGGTTACAGACCAAATAGAGAGAGTGTGGTAGTTGAGAGTTAGGTGAGCAATGCTCTCTGCCCCCTCCCATGGCTCGCATCACATGCATTTATGTACTCAGGAGGAGTGTTTTTACAGTTATACCCTTACATCCAAATATCCTTTACATGGGCATTCACGTTATTACACACGTCCCACTTGGGGCTTATAACCCTCTAACAGACCGGCTGGGCTTAGGTGGGGGCCACCCCTACAACAAATATGTTGACAGCAAGAAACACGAGACATTTAGTTTAACACATCATTAACACTTTTGGACTATGGTCATCTCTAATCAACTCATGGACAAATGCTATGCAGCATGATAGAGAAATTAGGAGAATAAGAGTGTTTGCACATCAAAAGATGAATGTGGGCATACATTCCACCACTAAACGATGTCAACATGGACCAAAAAGTGCAAAAGACTTGGTACATTACCTCTTTTTGTAGTAGCAAAGACTCCCTTGTTAGCTTCAAATGAAAATAAGTTTGACATTGTCTTGACTGCTACTTTTCAAGCGTTTTACTCCACTAGTAATTATGGTCAAAAAATGGGATAGGCTATTCAATTAATTCCCTCTAATAGTACTGATTAAAAAAAGCTAGTAAAAAACCCAAATGAACCGAAAGGGGAGTGGAAACTAGGCATATTGATAATGAGCTGATTCATGTGTTCACCTCGATAAACTAACTACTCATTTTTTATACCAATTATTGAAGGAGAACGGGTAGACTACGCTAGCTACAATATTTGATTTTCTACCGCGTTCAACCAGAAAATATGCGTGTAAGAGAGTCATGGATAGTTACCACTAGATGTGCTGCGCAGCGGAAGAAGAGTTGGAGCAGCCCGGTCCAACGTAGAAGCGCGTCGATGAAGAAGATGCAGTCGATCGTTTCACGAACTGAACGTCTTCTCCTCGCGTTCTAACAATAGCCTTACGCTTCTCGCCGATCAGCATAGCAACAACAGTAGCAGCGCCTCCACGGAGTCCACACGTTCGGGATGGAACGCCGTGTGCTGGTGTGCTAGCACCGCGTGCCCGGCTAGGGTTTCGGGATATGGCCGAGGGGAGGTGGCGGCCAGGGTTTTCAGCATAGTAGCATCACACACCTGCAGCCCACATATTTATAGAGCATGCTAATGGACTTCCACGTTGTAGGTCCATTAGAACCCTAATCTCATATGGATCAATATTCCTTTTAGCCTATAAAACCGAATTGTTTATGATTGCCTCTTGGGCACATCACTAACAATCTCCCACTTGCACTAGAGACAATCATATAGGCAAGATTCGTGCCACCCTTGATATACACACACTTGGATCTCTTTGCCACACGATACTAGTCAAACTTAAGACGAGATTCGTGCCACCCTTGTGATAGCTCAACCATTCACTCGATCTTGTGGTGGATTACAACTCATGACTAACTCTTTAGTCACATTGTGATTAACTTTTTAATCACCTTGGTATGGCCATGCACTTCCCTAATCCAACCACATCGAGGGGTCTAGAGATATTTCTCCTGTTATGTAGGAGGGGCAAATTCTATCTTAATCCGCTCACATTCTATTTCATGTTTCATGATACACCTGAAGACCACTTTTATAGCTACCCAGTTACGAAGTAGTGTTTGGCAGCCCCAAAGCACACCACTATACATAGTGAGAAACAATGGCGATTTCAGGTCGAAGGATCCAGTAGGTATATCACTCGAGATAGCTTGATGGCACATATTATCATAACAATCCCAGCAACATCTCGGAGTGGGTCAATTCAACACCATGTTCTCTAACATGTGTCCACATTATTGATTTGATATTCCTATATCCATGATCCGTGAAACATAATTATCAATCAATACATGTGACATAAGACTAGGGATCTTTAGAATAATATTAAATAAAACAAAGAGTTTCACGAACAAGTCACATACTTGACAATCAATGCATACAATCATTATTCAAGGAACCAAATAACACTTTATTCAAAATTTCATAAACATAGACTTGATACAATCATCTCCCACTCACAGTAGAGTCAATCATGTAAGTATCTAATACCCATTGCACTCGTGTGTGCCTCATGCTTTGGTTGTGGGAGAGGCTTCATCAATGGATCAGCAATATTCAAATCCGTGTACACTTTGCAAATCGTCACTTCACCTCTATCAATGATCTCACGGATAAGGTGATAGCGCCGAAGTATATGTTTGGATTTTTGGTGTGACCTAGGCTCCTTTGCTTGCGCAATAGCTCTACTATTATCATAATAGAGATCTACTGGACTTGACATATTAGGGATCACACCCAACTCATAAATAAATTTTCTGATCCAGACAGCTTCCTTTGCAGCTTCAGAAGCTGCAATATACTCGGCCTCAGTTGTCGAATCAGCTACCGTCTCTTGCTTGAAACTTTTTCAGCTCACTGCCCCTTCATTGAGGCAGAACACAAAACCAGACTGCAATCTGCTATCATCTTTATCAGTTTAGAAGCTAGCATCGGTGTAACCTTTTACAACGAGCTCTTCTTCACCTCTAAAAATAAGGAACATATATTTAGTCCTTCTAAAGTACTTAAGAATATTCTTTACTGTCACCCAGTGAGCTAGACCGGGGCTAGATTGATATCTGCTCATAACACTTAGAGCATATGAAACATTTGGGCGCGTACAAAGCATAGCATACATGATGGATCTGATAGCTGAGGCATACGGAATCGCACTCATCTTCCCTTGCTCATCAAGTGTTGAAGCACACTGAGTCTTGCTAAGACTAATGCCATGTGACATAGGCAAAAAACCTTTCTTGAAATATTGCATATTGAACCATTTCAATACCTTGTCAATGTATGTACTTTGGCTTAATCCAATTAGCCTCTTCGATCTATCTCTATAGATCTTTATGCCCAAAATGTAAGCTGCCTCTCCGAGATCATTCATTGAGAAACTTTTTCTCAAAGAAGACTTCACAGTTCCTAGCATTGGAATATCATTTCAGATCAATAATATGTCATCTACATACAAGACCTGAAAAACAAGTGCGCTCCCACTAGCCTTCTTGTAAACATAAGGCTCTTCTTCATTCTTGATAAAACCAAACCCTTTGATTACTTCATCAAAACGAAGATTCCAACTCCGAAATGCTTACTGTAATCCATAAATGGACTTCTGAAGCTTGCATATTCTCCCAGCATTTTTCGGATCAACAAAACCCTCAGGCCATGTGTCATGTACATATCCTTGCTTAGGTTTCCATTTAGGAAAGCCGTTTTGACATCTATTTGCCAAATCTCGTAGTCGAAATAGGCAGCAATCGTTAGGAGGATCCGAATAGACTTTAGCATAGCGACATGCGAAAATGTTTCATCATAATCAACACCTTGAATTTGCTTGAAACCTTTCACCACCAATCGTGCCTTATAGATGTGAATATTTCCATCCATGTCTATCTTTTTCTTAAAAATCCATTTACACTCAATAGTTTTTACACCATCAGGTGGATTCACCAAGTTCCAAACTTGATTATCATACATGGATTCTATTTCGGACCTCTTGGCTCCAAGCCATTTTTCAGAGTCTGGTCCCATCATTGCTTCCATGTAGCTCTTGGGCTCATCATTGTCCAACAATAATATGTCGCGTTGTAGACCTACGTGGGGGCGGTACCTCCATAACTGGTTCTACAATATCTTGTACATCCTGTTGAGGTTCAATAGGAGTTGAAACATTTTCAAATGTTTCCCGAATTTCTTCATGTTGCACCTTGCTCCCACTAACATCCTTTGAAAGAAACTCTTTTTCCAAAAATACACCATTCCGAGCGACAAACACTTTGCCTTCTTCCCGATTGTAAAAATAATATCCTTTGGTTTCCCTAGGATACCCAACAAAGAAGCATTTATAAGATTTAGAATGGAGCTTATTAGACGTCAAACGTTTCACATAAGTCTCACAACCTCATATCTTAAGGAAAGACAATCCAGGGCGTTTCCCGGTCTATTTCTCGTATGGTGTCTTTTCCACTGATTTAGATGGAACTCTGTTTAGTGTAAATGCAGCAGTTCCTAGAACATATCCCCAGAAGGATAATGAAAGATCAGATTGGCTCATCATAGACCGAACCATGTCTAATAAGGTCCGGTTCCTCCGTTCAGATACCTCGTTCCAGTGTGGCGTGCCAGGCGGAGTCAGCTGTGGAACAATTCCACACTGTTTTAAATATTCACCAAATTCATGGCTCAAATATTCACCTCCACGATCAGATTGCAGAATTTTAATTGTCTTGCCTAGCTGATTTTGTACTTCATTATGAAATTCTTTGAACTTTTCAAACGATTCAGACTTGTGCCTCATTAAGTAGATGTATCCATATCTACTAAAGTCATTAGTAAAAGTAATGAAATACTGAAAACCACTTCCGGCTACTGAGCTCATTGGTCCACATACATCGGTATGTACAAGTCCCAACAAGTCACTTGCCCTCTCACTATGACCGGTGAAAGACGTCTTTGTCATCTTACCAAGTAAACAAGACTCGCATGTCTTAAATGATTCAAAGTCAAATGAGTTGAGTAGTCCATCTTTATGGAACTTCTCTATGCGTTTCTCATTTATATAACCTAAGCGACAACGCCAAATAAAAGCGGGATTCAAATCATTAAGCCGCAGCCTCTTTGCATTAATATTATTGACATGCTTATCTTCAAGATCAAGAACATATAACCCATTCATTAATGGACAATGTGCATAGAGTATATCATTTAAATAAATAGAACAACGTTTGTTCTTTATTACGAACTCATAACCACCATCTTCCTCCAAACATGAAGAAAAGATAATATTCTTACTCAATGCTGGAATGTAATAACAATTATTTAATTTCAAAACTAATCCTGAAGATAATGACAAATGATAAGTGCCGACATCCAATACAACAACCTTTGCTCCATTGCAGACACACACGTCCAACTCGCCTTCGCAAAACTTTTAGTCCTTCTTAGACTCTGCAACGATTTGCAAGTATGAATCATCGATCCGGTATCAAATACCCAAGATTCACCAGAAGAAATTGCAAGATTAATTTCTATAACATTTATACCTGAAGCAGAAGTCTCGCTTCCCTTCTTCTACAATGTTTGCACCCTCAGGAAGACTCATCCTCGCTTGAGTTGGAGTCGGAGTATTCCGCCTCGGAGTCCCACTCACCAATGTAGGTTTCGTTCTTGCCATCCTTGTGAAGCTTCTTGAATAGCTTCTTCTTGCCGTGAAAGCACTTCTTCTTTGATGACATCTCCTTGTCATCCTTCTTGGTGAGGCATTGGAAAGCGATATGCCATTTCTCATTGCACTTATAACAACGAATGTTGCTATAGCGCTTCTTGTAGTCAAAGGATCGATCCTTCTTGCTTGATCCTTGTCCTCCACTTCGGAATGGATACCTTCTCATGAACCTCTTCATTCTTCTCACAATAAGAGTCATTTCCTCCTCGGAGTCATCTTCCTCATCCTCGGATTCTTCGCTTGATACCGCTTTGGCCTTGAAAGCGGTGATTTTCTTGCCCTTGGAGGAGAATTGCTCCAAAAGCTCCTGTTTGTCCTTTTTGTACAACTCATTGATAATTAAATTATCTAAGAGTTGCGTTGGGGTCATCCTTGACAAATCAGGCGAGTTGAGTAAGAGGGTCACCAACATCTCATATTTTTTCGGCAACACCCTAAGCATTTTTCTCACAATATTAAGATCGGTTAGTGACGTGCCAAGGCCCTTGAGCTCATTTACAATATTGTTCAAGCGAGAGTACATCTCATTGATACCCTCGTGAGGCAACATTGTAAACGTTTCATATTTTATCCGAAGCCGATGCAATTTCGCTTCCTTGACCGTGGATGTTCCCTCATGGATTTTCGAGAGGGTTGTCCAAATAGCATGAGCAGTTTCTAGGTTGCTCACCCTATTGAACTCATCCGCGTTCAATGCTCCAAATAATGCATTCGTTGCTTGGGCATCTAAATGAGAATTACGTGTATCTTGATCCGTGGGGGTGTAGTGGATCAAGCGGCATAACATAACCCTCATTTACTATTTTTCAAATGCTCGAGCTCATTGATTTAAGATAAATTGGCTTTCTAATTTTCCAATAAGAATAGTTTGTGCCTTCAAATTATGGTGCCTTGTCTATTGCAATCCCCTCGTTAGCCATCCTTTTCTCTCTAGACGGTTAAGTCTAATGAATGAGAGACCAAGCTCTGATACCACTTGTAGGATCAAGGATAACCGACTAGAGGGGGGTGAATAGGAGGTATTAAAATTCTTAACTACATTGAACAATTAATGACTAGATGATCACTAAGAAATAAATTGAGTTAAGAACAATCCTACACAATACAAGCAATTTTAAGCAATTGACAATAAGCAATAGAGAGCAGGAGCAATTACTATAATAGACAAGAAACAAACATAATGTGACACTCGATGTTATTACCGTGGTATCGGAAACTTGCCAGTTTTCACTAACCCACGTTGAGGTTAGCCCGAACTAATCGGACCGGCTCCACGAATTAAGCCGAAGCACCTCGATCACTATTGGTAGCTCTTCCTTCGCTCTGGAGATGGTGAGCTCCAACCACTCACAATTCGGCATGTCGTTGCGGTATTACCGCACTGCGGTAGTTCTGCCATGCTAATACCGGTAATACCAATTTCTGGCCGGCTAAGTCTTGACTTGGAGGCTCTCTGGAAAAAATATTTCGAAAAACGGTAATACCGCAGTACCATGCGGTACTACCGCACTGTGGTAGTTCCGCCGTTCAAATTTCGGTTTTACTGATTTCAGTGAGTTGAAGTCCTCAAAAGGGTGCTCTTTGGAATTTTCATACCGCACATAATCCGGTATTACCGCCTAGCGATAATACAGCTGTGTACATGCCGATATTACCGCACTACGGTAATACCGTTTGTGGGTGCGGTACTACCAATTTTTCTAAGAGAGCCCAGTGAGTTTTCAAACTTAATTTCAAATTCATGCATGTTCCTAGATTGATCTAATGTGCACCAAAACATGCTATCAAGATACTTTCAACAATCCCTCTTAATAGTACGGCATCTAACCTATAATCCGGTTTTCCACCTTTACTCCTAAGACCGGTGAAATTTAAAATAGACCCAAAAACTTATGTACCTCATCTTCGGATTTTATCTATACTTTCAATAATCCTTGCAGCTTGTTCTATACTTTGCACACATGAGACTTTATCTATACAATCTTAGCACACACATTAGTCTCATGTTCATAATTCATCATTAATTACCAAAACCCTAATCTAAGGGGCCTAGATACTTTCAGTGATACAAACTAGCATTGGTGGAGGTAACCATGCACTATAAAAGGTGGATGTAACTTGTGTTATTATTACTATTGCATCCTTATAATCAATTTTATAAAAAAAAAATCTGATTTAGTTAAAACTACTAAGTCTTAGAAGATTTCTTATTCATACCTTATGAGTTTGGACGCATATGAGGACCATTGGGGGTGTTTCGGACGCGTTTCGATCCGGTGCCGCGTTTTCGTTCCCACGGAGTTCAGAGCACCCGACGAGCCCGTTTTTGTGAAAAATTTAACACCGGCTCGGAATTTCATGAAACCCATACCTTATGAGTTTGGACGCATATGAGGACCATTGGGGGTGTTTCGGACGCGTTTCGATCCGGTGCCGCGTTTTCGTTCGCACGGAGTTCAGAGCACCCGACGAGCCCGTTTTTAGGGAAAATTTAACACCGGCTCGGAACTTCACGAAACCCACACCTTATGAGTTTGGACGCATATGAGGACCATTGGGGGTGTTTCGGACGCGTTTCGATCCGGTGCCGCGTTTTCGTTCGCACGGAGTTCTGAGCACCCGTCGAGCCCGTTTTAGGAAAATTTAACACCGGCTCGAATTTGACGAAACCCATACCTTATGAGTTTGGGCGCATATGAGGACCATTGGGGGTGTTTCGGACGCGTTTCGATCCAGTGCCGCGTTTTCGTTCGCACGGAGTTTGAGCACCCGACGAGCCCGTTTTTGTGGAAAATTTAACACGGCTCGAATTTCACGAAACCCATACCTTATGAGTTTGGGCGCATATGAGGACCATTGGGGTGTTTGGACGCGTTCGATCCGGTGCGCGTTTTGTTCCCACGGAGTTGAGCACCCGATGAGCCCGTTTTTAGGAAAATTTAAAACCGGCTCGAATTTGACGAAACCCATACCTTATGAGTTTGGGCGCATATGAGGACCATTGGGGTGTTTGGGACGCGTTTCGATGCGGTGCGCGTTTTCGTTCGGAGTTCGGAGTTGAGCACCCGACGAGCCCGTTTTGTGGAAAATTTAACACGGCTCGAATTTCACGAAACCCATACCTTATGAGTTTGGGCGATATGAGGACCATTGGGTGTGTTTGGACGCGCTTCGATCCGTGCGCGTTTTCGTTCGCGACGGAGTTGAGCACCCGACGAGCCCGTTTTCGGAAAATTTAACACCGGCTCGAATTTGACGAAACCCATACCTTATGAGTTTGGGCGATATGAGGACCATTGGGGTGTTTGGACGCGTTTCGATCCGATGCGCGTTTTCGTTCGCACGGAGTTGAGCACCCGACGAGCCCGTTTTTGGAAAATTTAACACCGCTCGGAAGTTCACGAAACCCATACCTTATGAGTTTGGGCGCATATGAGGACCATTGGGGTGTTTGGACGCGTTTCGATCCGTGCGCGTTTTCGTTCGCGACGGAGTTGAGCACCCGACGAGCCCGTTTTTGAAAAATTTAACACCGCTCGGAAGTTCACGAAACCCATACCTTATGAGTTTGACGATATGAGGACCATTGGGGTGTTTGGACGCGTTTCGATCCGGTGCGCGTTTTCGTTCGCGACGAGTTGAGCACCCAACGAGCCCGTTTTGTGGAAAATTTAACACGGCTCGAATTTCACGAAACCCGTACCTTATGAGTTTGGGCGCATATGAGGACCATTGGGGTGTTTGGACGCTTTCGATCGGTGCGCGTTTTCGTTCCCACGGAGTTGAGCACCCGACGAGCTCGTTTTTAGGAAAATTTAACACCGCTCGAATTTGACGAAACCCATACCTTATGAGTTTGGGCGCATATGAGGACCATTGGGGTGTTTGAGGCGCGTTTCGATCCGGTGCGCGTTTTTCGTTCGCAGACGGAGTTCAGAGCACCAGCGAGCCCGTTTTGTGGAAAATTTAACACCGCTCGAATTTCACGAAACCCATACCTTATGAGTTGGGCGCGATATGAGGACCATTGGGGTGTTTGGGACGCGTTTCGATCGGTGCGCGTTTTCGTTCCACGGAGTTGAGCACCCGACGAGCCCGTTTTTGGAAAATTTAACACCGGCTCGAATTTGACGAAACCCATACCTTATGAGTTTGGGCGCATATGAGGACCATTGGGGTGTTTGGACGCGTTTCGATCCGTGCGCGTTTTTCGTTCGCGACGGAGTTGAGCACCCGGCGAGCCCGTTTTAGGAAAATTTAACACCGCTCGGAAGTTGACGAAACCCATACCTTATGAGTTTGGGCGCATATGAGGACCATTGGGGTGTTTGGACGCGTTTCGATCGGTGCGCGTTTTCGTTCGACGGAGTTGAGCCCCGACGAGCCCGTTTTGTGCAAAATTTAACACCGCTCGAATTTCACGAATCCCATACCTTATGAGTTTGGGCGCATATGAGGACCATTGGGGTGTTTGGACGCGTTTCGATCGGTGCTGCGTTTTCGTTCGACGGAGTTGAGCACCCAACGAGCCCGTTTTGTGGAAAATTTAACACCGCTCGAATTTCACGAAACCCATACCTTATGAGTTTGGACGCATATGAGGACCATTGGGGGTGTTTCGGACGCGTTTCGATCCGGTGCCGCGTTTTCGTTCGCACGGAGTTCAGAGCACCCGATGAGCCCGTTTTTAGGAAAAATTTAACACCGGCTCGGAATTTTACGAAACCCATACCTTATGAGTTTGGACGCATATGAGGACCATTGGGGGTGTTTCGGACGCGTTTCGATCCGGTGCCGCGTTTTCGTTCGCACGGAGTTTGAGCACCAGCGAGCCTGCTTTTGTGGAAAATTTAACACCGGCTCGGAATTTCACGAAACCCATACCTTATGAGTTGGGACGCATATGAGGACCATTGGGGTGTTTCGGACGCGTTTCGATCCGATGCGCGCTTTCGTTCGACGCGAGTTGAGCACCCGATGAGCCCGTTTTAGGAAAATTTAACACCGCTCGGAAGTTGACGAAACCCATACCTTATGAGTTTGGGCGATATGAGGACCATTGGGGTGTTTGGACGCGTTTCGATCCGGTGCCGCGTTTTCGTTCGCACGGAGTTCAGAGCACCCGACGAGGCCGTTTTTGTGCAAAATTTAACACCGGCTCCGAATTTCACGAAACCCATACCTTATGAGTTTGGACGCATATGAGGACCATTGGGGGTGTTTCGGACGCGTTTCGATCCGGTGCCGCGTTTTCGTTCGCACGGAGTTCAGAGCACCCGACGAGCCCGTTTTTGTGGAAAATTTAACACCGCTCGAATTTCACGAAACCCATACCTTATGAGTTTGGGCGATATGAGGACCATTGGGGGTGTTTCGGACGCGTTTCGATCCGGTGCGCGTTTTTCGTTCGCACGGAGTTCAGAGCACCCGACGAGCCCGTTTTAGGAAAATTTAACACCGGCTCGGAATTTGACGAAACCCATACCTTATGAGTTTGGGCGTATATGAGGACCATTGGGGGTGTTCGACGCGTTTCAATCGGTGCGCGTTTTCGTTCGCGCGAGTTGAGCACCCGACGAGCCCGTTTTGTGGAAAATTTAACATCGCACGGAATTTCACGAAACCCATACCTTATGAGTTTGGACGTATATGAGGACCATTGGGGGTGTTTCGGACGCGTTCGATCCGGTGCCGCGTTTTCGTTCGCACGGAGTTCAGAGCACCCGACGAGCCCGTTTTTCGGGAAAATTTAACACCGGCTCGGAATTTGACGAAACCCATACCTTATGAGTTTGGACGCATATGAGGACCATTGGGGGTGTTTCGGACGCGTTTCGATCCGGTGCCGCGTTTTCGTTCGCACGGAGTTCAGAGCACCCGACGAGCCCGTTTTTAGGAAAATTTAACACCGGCTCGGAAGTTGACGAAACCCATACCTTATGAGTTTGGACGCATATGAGGACCATTGGGGGTGTTTCGGACGCGTTTCGATCCGGTGCCGCGTTTTCGTTCGCACGGAGTTCAGAGCACCCGACGAGCCCGTTTTTGTGGAAAATTTAACACCGGCTCGGAATTTCATGAAACCCATACCTTATGAGTTTGGACGCATATGAGGACCATTGGGGTGTTTGGACGCGCTTCGATCCGTGCGCGTTTTCGTTCGCACGGAGTTGAGCACCAGCGAGCCCTTTTTGGGAAAATTTAACACCGCTCGAATTTGACGAAACCCATACCTTATGAGTTTGGACGCATATGAGGACCATTGGGGTGTTTTGGACGCGTTTCGATCCGGTGCCGCGTTTTCGTTCGCACGGAGTTCAGAGCACCCGACGAGCCCGTTTTTAGGGAAAATTTAACACGGCTCGAATTTGACGAAACCCATACCTTATGAGTTTGGGCGCATATGAGGACCATTGGGGGTGTTTGGACGCGCTTCGATCCGGTGCGCGTTTCGTTCCACGGAGTTGAGCACCCGGCGAGCCCGTTTTTGGAAAATTTAACACCGGCTCGGAATGTGACGAAACCCATACCTTATGAGTTTGGACGCATATGAGGACCATTGGGGTGTTTCGGACGCGTTTCGATCCGGTGCGCGTTTTCTTCGCCACGGAGTTGAGCACCCGACGAGCCCGTTTTTGGGAAAATTTAACACCGGCTCGAAGTTGACGAAACCCATACCTTATGAGTTTGGGCGCATATGAGGACCATTGGGGTGTTTGGACGCGTTTCGATCCGGTGCGCGTTTTCGTCGCCACGGAGTTGAGCACCCGACGAGCCCGTTTTGTGGAAAATTTAACACCGCTCGAATTTCACGAAACCCATACCTTATGAGTTTGGGCGATATGAGGACCATTGGGGTGTTTGGACGCGTTTCGATCCGGTGCGCGTTTTCGTTCAGACGGAGTTGAGCACCCGACGAGCCCGTTTTGTGGAAAATTTAACACCGCTCGAATTTCACGAAACCCATACCTTATGAGTTTGGACGCATATGAGGACCATTGGGGGTGTTTCGGACGCGTTTCGATCCGGTGCGCGTTTTCGTTCGCACGGAGTTCAGAGCACCCGACGAGCCCGTTTTTAGTGAAAATTTAACACCGGCTCGAATTTGACGAAACCCATACCTTATGAGTTTGGACGCATATGAGGACCATTGGGGTGTTTCGGACGCGTTTCGATCGGTGCGCGCGTTTCGTTCAGACGGAGTTGAGCACCCGACGAGCCCGTTTTGTGGAAAATTTAACACCGCTCGAATTTGACGAAACCCATACCTTATGAGTTTGGACGCATATGAGGACCATTGGGGTGTTTCGGACGCGTTTCGATCCGATGCCGCGTTTTCGTTCGCCGACGGAGTTTGAGCACCGACGAGCCCGTTTTTTGGAAAATTTAACACCGCTCGGAATTTGACGAAACCCATACCTTATGAGTTTGGACGCATATGAGGACCATTGGGGGTGTTTCGGACGCGTTTCGATCCGGTGCGCGTTTTCGTTCGCACGGAGTTCAGAGCACCCGACGAGCCCGTTTTTAGGGAAAATTTAACACCGCTCGGAAGTTCACGAAACCAATACCTTATGAGTTTGGACGCATATGAGGACCATTGGGGGTGTTTCGGACGCGTTTCGATCCGGTGCTGCGTTTTCGTTCGCACGGAGTTCAGAGCACCCGACGAGCCCGTTTTTGTGGAAAATTTAACAACGGCTCGGAATTTCACGAAACCCATACCTTATGAGTTTGGACGCATATGAGGACCATTGGGGGTGTTTCGGACGCGTTTCGATCCGGTGCCGCGTTTTCGTTCGCACGGAGTTCAGAGCACCCGACGAGCCCGTTTTGTGGAAAATTTAACACCGGCTCGGAATTTCACGAAACCCATACCTTATGAGTTTGGACGCATATGAGGACCATTGGGGTGTTTCGGACGCGTTTCGATCGGTGCGCGTTTTTCGTTCGCCGGAGTTGAGCACCCGCGAGCCCGTTTTAGGGAAAATTTAACACCGCTCGAATTTGACGAAACCCATACCTTATGAGTTTGGACGCATATGAGGACCATTGGGGGTGTTTCGGACGCGTTTCGATCCGGTGCGCGTTTTGTTCGCAGACGGAGTTGAGCACCGACGAGCCCGTTTTTGTGGAAAATTTAACACCGCTCGGAATTTCACGAAACCCATACCTTATGAGTTTGGACGCATATGAGGACCATTGGGTGTGTTTCGGACGCGTTTCGATCGGTGCGCGTTTTCGTCAGACGGAGTTGAGCACCCGACGAGCCCGTTTTTTGGAAAATTTAACACCGCTCGGAAGTTCACGAAACCCATACCTTATGAGTTTGGACGCATATGAGGACCATTGGGGGTGTTTCGGACGCGTTTCGATCCGGTGCCGCGTTTTCGTTCGCACGGAGTTCAGAGCACCCGACGAGCCCGTTTTTGGGAAAATTTAACACCGGCTCGGAAGTTCACGAAACCCATACCTTATGAGTTTGGACGCATATGAGGACCATTGGGGGTGTTTCGGACGCGTTTCGATCCGGTGCTGCGTTTTCGTTCGCACGGAGTTCAGAGCACCCGACGAGCCCGTTTTGTGGAAAATTTAACACCGGCTCGGAATTTCACGAAACCCATACCTTATGAGTTTGGACGCATATGAGGACCATTGGGGTGTTTGGACGCGCTTCGATCCGGTGCGC
Organism: Melocanna baccifera; assembly: GCA_036346265.1. Classification (NCBI taxonomy): domain Eukaryota; kingdom Viridiplantae; phylum Streptophyta; class Magnoliopsida; order Poales; family Poaceae; genus Melocanna; species Melocanna baccifera. Next base: position 1,204,350 of record CM070690.1, read on the forward strand.
GTTTTCGTTCGCACGGAGTTGAGCACCCGGCGAGCCCGTTTTGTGGAAAATTTAACACCGCTCGAATTTCACGAAACCCATACCTTATGAGTTTGGACGCATATGAGGACCATTGGGGTGTTTGGACGCGTTTCGACCGGTGCGCGTTTTTCGTTCGACGGAGTTGAGCACCCGACGAGCCCGTTTTAGGAAAATTTAACACCGCTCGAAATTTCACGAAACCCATACCTTATGAGTTTGGACGCATATGAGGACCATTGGGGGTGTTTCGGACGCGTTTCGATCCGGTGCGCTGTTTTCGCGACGGAGTTTGAGCACCCGACGAGCCCGTTTTGTGGAAAATTTAACACCGCTCGGAATTTCACGAAACCCATACCTTATGAGTTTGGACGCATATGAGGACCATTGGGGTGTTTCGACGCGCTTCGATCCGTGCCGCGTTTCGTCAGACGGAGTTGAGCACCCGACGAGCCCGTTTTTAGGGAAAATTTAACACCGGCTCGGAAGTTCACGAAACCCATACCTTATGAGTTTGGACGCATATGAGGACCATTGGGGGTGTTTCGGACGCGTTTCGATCCGGTGCGCGTTTCGTTCGCACGGAGTTCTGAGCACCCGACGAGCCCCTTTTTGTGAAAAATTTAACACCGCTCGGAAGTTCACGAAACCCATACCTTATGAGTTTGGACGCATATGAGGACCATTGGGGGTGTTTCGGACGCGTTTCGATCGGTGCGCGTTTTCGTTCGCGACGGAGTTCAGAGGACACCGACGAGCCCGTTTTGTGGAAAATTTAACACCGCTCGAATTTCACGAAACCCATACCTTATGAGTTTGGACGCATATGAGGACCATTGGGGTGTTTGGAATCGCTTCGATCGGTGCGCGTTTTTCGTTCAGACGGAGTTGAGCACCCGACGAGCCCGTTTTGTGGAAAATTTAACACCGGCTCGGAATTTGACGAAACCCATACCTTATGAGTTTGGACGCATATGAGGACCATTGGGGTGTTTCGGACGCGTTTGATCGGTGCGCGTTTTCGTTCGACGAGTTTGAGCACCCGACGAGCCCGTTTTTAGTGAAAATTTAACACCGGCTCGGAAGTTCACGAAACCCATACCTTATGAGTTTGGACGCATATGAGGACCATTGGGGGTGTTTCGGACGCGTTTCGATCTGTGCGCGTTTTCGCAGACGGAGGAGTTGAGCACCCGACGAGCCCGTTTTGTGGAAAATTTAACACCGCTCGGAATTTCACGAAACCCATACCTTATGAGTTTGGGCGCATATGAGGACCATTGGGGTGTTTGGACGCGTTTCGATCGGTGCGCGTTTTCGTTCGACGGAGTTGAGCACCCGACGAGCCCGTTTTGTGGAAAATTTGGCTCGGAATTTCACGAAACCCATACCTTATGAGTTTGGGCGCATATGAGGACCATTGGGGTGTTTGGACGCGTTTCGATCGGTGCGCGTTTTCGTTCGCACGAGTTGAGCACCCGACGAGCCCGTTTTAGGAAAATTTAACACCGCTCGAATTTGACGAAACCCATACCTTATGAGTTTGGGCGATATGAGGACCATTGGGGTGTTTGGACGCGTTTCGATCGGTGCGCGTTTTTCGTTCGCACGGAGTTGAGCACCCGCGAGCCCGCTTTTTGGAAAATTTAACACCGCTCGGAATTTCACGAAACCCATACCTTATGAGTTTGGACGCATATGAGGACCATTGGGGGTGTTTCGGACGCGTTTCGATCCGGTGCCGCGTTTTCGTTCGCACGGAGTTCTGAGCACCGACGAGCCCGTTTTTAGGGAAAATTTAACACCGGCTCGGAAGTTCACGAAACCCATACCTTATGAGTTTGGACGCATATGAGGACCATTGGGGGTGTTTCGGACGCGTTTCGATCCGGTGCCGCGTTTTCGTTCGCACGGAGTTCTGAGCACCCGACGAGCCCGTTTTTTGGAAAATTTAACACCGGCTCGGAAGTTCACGAAACCCATACCTTATGAGTTTGGACGCATATGAGGACCATTGGGGGTGTTTCGGACGCGTTTCGATCGGTGCCGCGTTTTCGTTCGCACGGAGTTGAGCACCCGACGAGCCCGTTTTTAGGGAAAATTTAACACCGCTCGGAATTTCACGAAACCCATACCTTATGAGTTTGGACGCATATGAGGACCATTGGGGTGTTTCGGACGCGTTTCGATCCGTGCGCGTTTTCGTTCGCACGGAGTTGTGAGCACCCGACGAGCCCGTTTTTGGAAAATTTAACACCGGCTCGAAGTTCACGAAACCCATACCTTATGAGTTTGGACGCATATGAGGACCATTGGGGTGTTTCGGACGCGTTTCGATCGGTGCGCGTTTTCGTTCGCACGGAGTTCTGAGCACCCGACGAGCCCGTTTTTGGAAAATTTAACACCGCTCGGAAGTTCACGAAACCCATACCTTATGAGTTTGGACGATATGAGGACCATTGGGGTGTTTCGACGCGTTTGATCCGGTGCGCGTTTTCGTTCGACGGAGTTGAGCACCGACGAGCCCGCTTTTTGGAAAATTTAACACCGCTCGGAAGTTCACGAAACCCATACCTTATGAGTTTGGACGCATATGAGGACCATTGGGGGTGTTTCGGACGCGTTTCGATCCGTGCCGCGTTTCGTTCACACGGAGTTGAGCACCCGACGAGCCCGTTTTTGGGAAAATTTAACACCGGCTCGGAATTTCACGAAACCCATACCTTATGAGTTTGGACGCATATGAGGACCATTGGGGTGTTTCGGACGCGTTTGATCGGTGCCGCGTTTCGTTCGCACGGAGTTGAGCACCCGACGAGCCCGCTTTTTGGAAAATTTAACACCGCTCGGAAGTTCACGAAACCCATACCTTATGAGTTTGGGCGCATATGAGGACCATTGGGGTGTTTGGACGCGTTTCGATCGGTGCGCGTTTTGTTCGCGACGGAGTTGAGCACCCGGCGAGCCCGTTTTGTGGAAAATTTAACACCGGCTCGGAAGTTCACGAAACCCATACCTTATGAGTTTGGACGATATGAGGACCATTGGGGTGTTTCGGACGCGTTTCGATCGGTGCGCGTTTTCGTTCGCACGGAGTTTGAGCACCAGCGAGCCCGTTTTTGGAAAATTTAACACCGCTCGGAAGTTCACGAAACCCATACCTTATGAGTTTGGGCGCATATGAGGACCATTGGGGTGTTTGGACGCGTTCGATCGGTGCCGCGTTTTCGTTCGCACGGAGTTCAGAGCACCCGACGAGCCCGTTTTTAGGGAAAATTTAACACCGGCTCGGAAGTTCACGAAACCCATACCTTATGAGTTTGGACGCATATGAGGACCATTGGGGGTGTTTCGGACGCGTTTCGATCGGTGCCGCGTTTTCGTTCGCACGGAGTTTGAGCACCCGGCGAGCCCGTTTTGTGGAAAATTTAACACCGCTCGAAAGTTCACGAAACCCATACCTTATGAGTTTGGGCGCATATGAGGACCATTGGGGGTGTTTGGACGCGCGTTTCGATCGGTGCGCGTTTTCGTTCGCGACGGAGTTGAGCACCGGCGAGCCCGTTTTTGGGAAAATTTAACACCGCTCGGAAGTTCACGAAACCCATACCTTATGAGTTTGGGCGCATATGAGGACCATTGGGGTGTTTGGACGCGTTTCGATC